>JAOWBN010020948.1:0-34886 GCA_028565015.1 Pinguicula moranensis
TCCATCAAATCCCCCACACTTGCTTTTTGCTTGTCCCTAAGCAAATCCATAAGAGTCCACACTTAAGACAATAAAGAGATAGTAAAAAGAAAATTCAACAAGAAGGGAAGGAAAAAAAAAAATAATGGAAGAAAAGGTGCAGCCCTTGCACAAAAATTTTAGTGGCACTCCCTTTTCGTGTAGGGGCTATAAGGTCCTATGACCCCACATTGATCAACTGTTGCTCCCTCATGAAGATTGGTTTTGGAAAAAATACCAAGAACCATATCTTACCTTGCCATTCACCATCTAAGCAAAGAAATAGCCTCAAGATTTTAACCTAAGGTAAGGAGTTCTACCTATCCCCTCTTGTGCTCTCCTCCTCAAAATGAACCAGAGCAACCTAACACATGGAAACCTCCTTACTCACCCTTGTACCTTCGAGGAAAGGATTAGAAGAAACCTAACCTCCCTTTTGCCTTGGAGCCTTATAAAGGTTTTCATCCAAGCTTCACTCTTTCTTTCCTCTCAAAATTTTTTCTAACCCCTTTTATTTTTGCCATGGTTTAGAACCATGCTGAGGTTAAATTTTTCTTTTCTCTTTTCTTCTTTTTCTTTTATTTCAAAAATATAGCAAAAACAGATGCCAGATGATCATCTTTACGATTTCCTCTATCTGAGGTAAAGAAAATCCCCAAATGGAACCCTAATTCTCAAGTCTTATCCTAAAATCGACTCTCAAATTTTCATTTCTCACCTCACTACCCAACATACAAAATTTGCAATTCAATCCCTCGAAAATTTGGTTTGCCAATTCGGCTCCCCAATTTGACATGCCCTAATTTTACCCTAATTCCCATACCTCTCAAATTTTTCTAGCCCAAGAATCCCAATAATTAAAGCATAATCCACTGAATCCAGTATGGACACACACACACACACTTAGTTGTGACTGCGTCTCGCTATCAATCCCTCCCATCAAATCCAGAAAGGATGTACAATAGTGAAAATCCTTAAGATGACTGGAAGGAAAACATTTGTGTAATGTTGTGGGTGAAGGTAAAATTTTGTTTGGCTTAGGTTAAAAACATGTTGATAGGATTAAAAGAATGGTTTTTTGTGGAGTTAAAATGTTGAAATGAGGTCAAAATTGGTTCTGGTATTTGTTTTGGGAAGTTGGTTTTCAAGGCTGTTTGTGGGTGGTTGGGATGGTTGGATTTTGTGTTTTAGGATGTGAAGATGATTGGACGAACATGTAACCACATGAAGTGTCAATGGGTGTCATTTTTGGCTAGGAAAAGTAGTCCATGGCTATGGTAGTTTCAGCTGCAAAACCATACAAATGAAACGGAAAAAGGCTTACTTTAAATGTGGACTAGTTTTGCAGAGAATGAAAAAGAGTTGCCATGGAACCGTTTGAGCTTTATGATTCTGGTGCTCTCTTAGAAAGACCTACAAAAGGATATATTCATCATACATCTGATTAAAAGAAATAAAAGAGAACAATAAAAGATGAACCAAAACCAATAAAACAAATAAACAATGGGTTGCCTCCCATTAAGCGCTAGTTTAAACGTCTCAACTTGACGCCTGTTGAGGTTTATCCTTCATAGATGGGGTCCTGAAGAATCAAA
This sequence comes from Pinguicula moranensis, assembly GCA_028565015.1. Taxonomy (NCBI): domain Eukaryota; kingdom Viridiplantae; phylum Streptophyta; class Magnoliopsida; order Lamiales; family Lentibulariaceae; genus Pinguicula; species Pinguicula moranensis. Next base: position 1,614 of record JAOWBN010020948.1, read on the forward strand.
ACTACTTCCTTGTCTTCGGGTAGAATGCCCCTGTAAGGCTTCAACTGATGGCCATTGACTTTGAATGCCTTGTTTGGGTTATGCTCAAAAATGCTTGTGGCTCCGTAAGGAAAAGTTTCTACTACTGTGTAAGGACCTCTCCACCTTGATTGCAGCGTTTATGGGAATAGCTTGAGCTTATTCTGGTATAGCAGGACTTGATCACCAACTGAGAATTCCTTTCTTGATATCAACTTGTCATGGATAGCCTTGGTTATTTCCTTGTAGATTGCTGCATTCTAATATGATTCCAGTCTCAGCTCAGCCAATTCCTGTAGCTGCAACTCTTGTTCAACTCTGCTCCCTCAGTGCTCAAATTCAGTTGTTTTACTGCCAGTAAACTTGATGTTCCAACTGAACTGGAAAATGACAATTCTTCCTGAAGACCAATCTGTAAGGTGACATGCCTATGGGTGTTTTATAGTCTGTTCTGTAGGCTCATAATGCTTCTGGTAACCTCATGCTCTAATCCTTTTTGTTAGGATTCACTGTTTTTGCAAGAATAGCCTTGATCTCTTTATTAGTTACCTCAGCTTGGCCATTCGTCTGTGGGTGGTAGAAGGTTGACACCTTGTGTCCTACTCCATATTTCCTAAGTAGAGAAGTTATTGTCATGTTGCATAAATGGGCCCCTCTATCACTTAGCAGGTGTTTAGGCATGCCAAACCTGCAAAAGATCTGTGACCTGAGAAAATGAACTACAACTTTGGATTCATTAGTCCTGGTGGCCAATACTTCCACCCATTTCGAAACATAATTAACGGTTAAAAGAATGTATAAATTTCCATTTGAACTTGGAAAATGTCCCATGAAATCAATACCCCATACATCAAAAATTTCATAAAAAAAGGATGGGTGTCTGAGGCATCTCATTTTTTCTAGAAATATTGTCTATTCTTTGACATTTGTCACAAGTTTTAACATATGCATAGGAATCTCTAAAAATATTAGGCCAGTAGAAACCTGAATCCAAGATTTTTCTAGCAGTCCTATTGGGGCCAAAATGGCCTCCACATGCAAAATGACAAAATGCAAAAACTGAAGAGATTTCAGAATCATTCAAACACCTACAAATGATAGAATCCTCACAATGCTTCCATAAATAAGGATCATCCCACACATAAGATTTAGATAAAAATCTTAGTCTCTTTCTTATTTTTCATGAAGTGGGGAGGAAACTCACTAGTTGCCAAGAAATTCACAATCTTTGCATACCAGGGTTGAGTTGTGGATATGGAGAATAGTTGCTCATCTGGAAAGAGACCAAGTATTTGTTGTTGTGAGCTGGCAGACTCACTTGCAGGTGTGATCCTGCTGAGATGGTCAGCAACAAGATTTTATGATCCTTTCTTATCCTTGATCTCAAGGTCAAATTCACTGAGCAGTAATGTCCACCTGATAAGCCTTGGTTTTGACTCTTTTGCCATTAAGTACATGATAGTTGCATGATCAGAATAAACAACAACTTTAGTCCCAAGCAAATAAGAATGAAATTTTTCAAGTACAAAAACAATTGATGGCATTTCTTTCTCAGTTGTAGTGTAATTTTTCTGAGCCTCGTTTAAGGTCATAGAGGCATAGTGGATGACATGGCTAGCCCTTCCTATCTTCTGTCCAAGCACAGCACCAACTGCAAAATCACTTGCATCACACATGATTTCAAAAGGGATTTTCCAGTCTGGAGATCTTATAACTTGTGCTGTTGTGAGGTGGTTCTTTAGATCCTTGAATGCTTTCTTGCATGACTCATCAAACTCAAAACTCACCTCTTTCTGTATCAGTCTACACAGAGGGGCTGCTATCTTGGAAAAATCTTTAATAAAACGCCTGTAGAATCCTGCGTGGCCTACGAAAGATCTTACTTCCTTGAGGTTAGTTGGATAAGGTAAAGATTGTATAACCTCTATCTTGGATTGATCTACTTCTATCCCTATAGCAGAAACTACATGACTTAAAACGCTACCTTGTTCTACCATGAAATTGCATTTTTCAGAATTAAGTACAAGATTAGTTTCAATGCATCTTTTTAGGACTAAGGACAAATGGTTCAAACATGAATCAAAATCATTGCCATGCACCATAAAGTCATCCATGAAAACCGCAATAAAATGCTCAACATACTCAGAAAAAGTACTTATCATGCGTCGCTGGAAAGTAGTTGAAGCATTGCATAAACCAAAAGGCATTCTTCTATATGCAAAGGTTCCAAATGGACAAGTGAAGGTGGTCTTATCTTGATCCTCTGGATAAATGGCCACCTGAAAGTAACCTGAATAACCATCAAGAAAACAATAAGTTCTCTTGGCAAGTCGTTCAAGCATCTGATCAATAAAAGGTAGAGGGAAATGATCTTTTCTAGTCACTAGATTCAACTTCCTGTAATCTATACACACTCTCCAACTTGTTTGCTATTTTGTGGGAACAAGCTCTCCTGCTTTGTTTTCTACCACCGTGACTCCTCCCTTCTTTGGCACTACCTGTGTGGGGCTGACCCCTTGATTGTCTGAAATAGGGTAGATTATCCTAGCTTGATAAAGTTTCAGCGCCTCTTTCTTCACAACTTCCATCATGGGGGGATTGAGTCTTCTTTGAGGTTGCTTGACTGCTGCTGCCCCATCTTCCAGGAGAATTTTGTGCTGACAAATTGCAGGACTAATGCCCTTGATATCATCTATATTCCAGCAAATAGTTGTTTGATTTTCCTTCAAAACAGACAATAACTTCTCCTTCTGCAACTCGGTTAGTTTGGAGATGATTACAGGTAGTGTCTCATTTTTTTTCCAAGAATTCGTACCTGAGGTGATCAGGGAGAGGTTTTAAGTCTACCTCTAGAGCCTTGAGCATTGAGAGAACGAGCTTATCTGCTGGTATCTCCAAAGGAAAATTTCTCCTTCCATAAACTGCAGCTGGAAGTTGCTCCATATGAGCTACTTGTTCCTACAGATTAGCTTATAGAATGCTGGAAAAATCTTGACAAAAAATGGATTCTGTTAATACAGTTTTTAAAGGATCTGCAGATTCCATTTTCGTAGTTTAATCAATGCATAATTCAGCTAGATCAACAGTGAAGACTTCATAATCTTCTGGTGGATATCTCATTTCCTCATTAATGTTAAATTCTACCCTTTCCCCATCAAATTCCATGGTCAGAGAACCTGTGGAAACATCTATCCTGGTGCTTGCTGTCTTGAGGAAGGGCCTACCTAGCAGCACTGGTGCTGAGGTCTTGTCTACCTTCATATCCAAAACATAGAAGTCATCAGGAAAAATTAAGGAATCAACCATGACAAGCACATCTTCAACTAAACCTTTAGAAAATACAGTGGATCTGTCTGCTAGCTGAATAAAAACTCTGGTTTCTTGAAATGGTCCTAAGCCCAATAAATCATAAAGTGCAGTAGGCATGACATTGATTGAAGCTTCTAAGTCTAGCATGGCCCTGGTTATTTTTACCTCTCCTGTGGTGCAAGGTATTGTGAACATACCTGGATCAGCACACTTTTTTGGTAGTTTCTGCTGAAAAATAGCAGAAACTTGCTCACTCACTGATCCTCTTTTCTCCCTTGAGTTTCTTCTTCCTCTTGATGGTGCAGAGTTCCTTCAAAAATTTAGCATAGCGAGGTACAGTTTTAATCAAGTTAAGCATAGGAATGTTTACCTCACACTTGCTGAAAGTTTCTAACATTTCTTTGTCTTTCTATTTTTTGCTAATATCTTTCAATGCTTCAGGAAAAGGGGTTGGTCCTCTTTGTGTGTTAAAAGGCTCATTGTCCTTCAAGCTGATGTTTTTATCAGCTTTCTTATAAGAAAATTCTCCTCCTGCATTAGCTTCATCAGTTTCCTTCTCTGTCCCTTTTCTGTTAAATGTAGTCGTTTCCTGTTTTGTTGGCTCAGTGGACATTTTGGCAGGTTCATGAAGGACAAGTCCACTTCTCAGATTTATGGCGTTAGCCTAAGCCTTGGGGTTAATCTCAGGTTGAGAGGGCAGCTTCCCCGATTCAGGAGCCTGCAGTTTATTCATTGACTCTGCAAGCTGGCTCACTTGCTTCACCAGGTTGGTAATGCTTGATCTTGCATCCATCTGAGCCTGCTGATTACCTTTCTGCATGTGAATAAGCACCTGCATTATTTCTTCCATAGAGCTTTGTCTTGTTGGCATCCTGAAGGGCTGTGGGTTCTGAATATTACTAGTATTCCTTTAGCTCAAGGTGGGATGGGGTCTGAAAACCCATGGAAACCCATGGAACATGGAACATACTTCAGATCCTGAAAACCCATGGAACATACTTCAGATCCTGAAAACCCAGGAGTTCCCATATCCTTGCCTTTGGTTTCTCTCCTGAAAACCCATGGAACATACTTCAGATCCTGAGTCCTCTTGCAGAGTGTGGCATTGATCAGTGTGATGGTCTGTCAGCAGGCAGATCTGGCATACTACAGCAGCTTTCTCATCCCTTTGGATCAATCTCCTTACTGCTGCTTCCACAACTTCAACTTTTCTCAACGCCTAGAGTTACAAATATAATTTATATGACTCTATCTACTCAAGCTCAGAGATCTATTCTAGCACCATTTACCGAACAAGAAACTATGCAAGCCATAGCTGACTGTGGCAGCTCCAGAAGCCCTGGCCCGGATGGATTAAATTTCTACTTCATCAAGAAATTTCTCCCAACAATGAAATCTGATATCATGCAGTTACTACAAGAGTTCTACAGGTATGGACAGCTGTCCAAAGGCAGTAATGCGGCGCACATATCCTTGCTAGCAAAGGTGCCTTCACCTCAACAGGTCACTGATTTTAGACCCATAACATTAATAGGATCCATGCCAAAGATTATTGCAAAAGTTCTTGCATCCAGATTAAGTAAGATTCTTCCAGAGGTAATATCATGTAATCAGATGGCATTCTTGGCAGGAAGGAAACTTCTTGATGGTACTGTCATTGCTAATGAAGCAATTGATGAGATGAGGAAACTAAAGCAGAGTGGCTTTATTTTCAAAGTAGACTTTGAAAAGGCATTTGACACAGTTAATTGGGGTTACCTAGAAGATGTGATGTCTCTGATGGGGTTCCCTACTTGCTGGCTTATGTGGATCAGAGGGCTATTGCATTCTGCATCTACTTCAATTCTTATTAATGGCAGCCCCTCTCAAGAATTTTATCCCAAGAGGGGGTTGAGGCAGGGGGACCCCCTATCCCCCTTCTTGTATTTGATTGCTGCTGAAGGGCTCTCGAAAATGATCCAAAAAGCCATAGATATTAATGCCTTCTCAGCCTGGAGTATTGGCAGGGACAAGGTCCCTATTTCTCATCTCCAATTTGCAGATGACACCCTAATGTTTGGGCTATCAGACTGGAAAAATATTACAACCCTCAAAGGCATCTTACAAAACTTTGAATTAGTGTCTGGATTACGCATTAACTATACCAAAAGTAGTCTGCTGGGAATACATATGCCTACGGATCTTCTCTCCTCAATGGCGACCTATCTTAATTGTAAAACAACAAATCTACCCCTCACCTACCTTGGCATCCCTGTAGGAGGGAACTCATGCAAACAATCATTCTGGAGCCCAATCTATCAAAAATTTGAGAGGAGACTATCCGGTTGGGAAGAACAAAACTTGTCCATGGGAGGGAAAATGATCCTTGTTAACTCGGTGTTAGCATCTCTACCATCTCATTTCTTTGGCTTTCATGAAGCCCCAAAGAGTGTGGTAAACAAGCTGATAGGTCTACAGAGAAGGTATTTCTGGAGTTCTAACAAAGAAAAGAAACCTATATATTGGGTAGCCTGGCCCAAAGCAGCAAGACCAAAGGAGGAGGGAGGTCTAGGTATTAGAAACATTGGATATTTCAACCTAGCATTACTTGGCAAATGGTGTGCAAGATTTCTTTCGGGTGAAAAAAGTTTAGTGATGGACATCATCTGGTCTAAATACAGTTTCAGAGGCATTCTTCGGTTAGATGAGCTACGCTGTCTCATTCCCAGGCAGCCTATCAGCCAGACTCATCGAAGAAGAGGAGGTAAATATGCATCCCAATGGTGGAACTCCATATCTAAGATTGCTCAATCATCATGGTTTCGGAGTAAGATTAAGCTCAAGGTGGGCAATGGGAATCATATACTTTTTTGGACTGATCGATGGGCAAAAGATGACTCTCTGGCAGTTGTATGTCCAAGACTCTTTAAGTTGACCACACTACCTCAGGCTACTATTGCTGAGATGGGTCAGTGGGTTGATAATCAGTGGCACTGGGTCTGGAACTGGAAAAGAGATCTTCGAGCTGTGGAAGTTGCTGAACATACTCGGCTACTATCATTGACCTGTAATGCAACTTTAGATGAATTCAGCAGAGATAGGTATTGCTATGAAGGATCTATGGACGGATCATACTTGGTAAGTAATGCATATTTATGGATTCTCAGAACTGCCAGTAGCATCTCAATCTCAGAGGGGTCAGAGGTCCTAAAAGAGGTGTGGAATGACATATCTCCTATAAAGGTTTCTATCTTTGCATGGAAGCTCTTGCAGGAGTGTCTCCCAGTAAAGGAGGTCCTTCAGAAAAGGCATATTATCCCCCCTAATCAGGAAATTAGATGTGCCCTATGCTCTGGGAATTGTGAATCCATTATACATTTATTCCAAGAGTGTCCAACAGTGGTGCGGATTTGGAGAGACACATTTCTCTGGCTCACTGGAAACTCAACTCAATCTACAAGAGTGGCTTCCATGATTGACCATAATTCTAATGCCCCAATGGGTGCACATAAGGGTATTTGGAAATCAATTTGGTTAGCATTCTCCTGGTGTATCTGGAAGGCTAGAAATGCAGCACATTTCCTCAATATTGAAGCAAATAGTGAGAATATTCTGGACTCTATTAAACATATTACATGGAGCTGGTGCCATTCCAAACTAGACAGGAAGTTTCCCTACTCGTTTACCGATTGGAGGATTAATCCAGGAATCTGCTTGGCAGTAAAGAGTGATTAGCTCGGGCCCCATATGGCAATCAGTTTCTGGCTGATCATTGCCATAACTTGAAAATCTAATTTCCATATCCTTTTCTACTGATCCTTTGATAATTTAAACACTGATGATTTTTGCTCACTTTATTTTGAGATTGATGGGTACTGCGTTTTGCGTTGAAGTGCACTAATTGGCTTTATTACAATTCAATCCGGTATTCAACCTATGAGGGTAGCAGATTCGGTTGTTATCTTATTAGCCTAATGCCTTGCTCTTTAAGGTACAAGATATAAGTTGTGTATCATAGACCAGATGCTATGGTATCAGTCGACAAGGCAGTGGATCTTGGGCCCCAGGACGCTGTTTCGGCTGCAACCACATTCAGAACTTGAAAGCCTAACTTTCATATCCTCTTCTACTGATTATTATGATAATTCAACACTGATCATTACTGCACTCACTATTGTGTATCACAGACCAACTTTATATTGTGTCTTTGGTACAGGTTGGGGAAAGGTTGGGGAAAGTTTTCATGCAGACAAGGCAGTGAATAGAACAAATGCTGAAATCGATTACCTTTATTGTTCTATTTGACTATTTTCACCGGTGTCTTCAATACAGTCTAGGGGGAGGATTCCACGAAGACAAGGCAGTGGATAGACAAGAGCCTTGGGTCAAATCTGAGACTACAGATCAGACAGATCAGATAACAACTCTTTGCTGCAACTTTCTTGGAGCTTACGATCCTCTGGAAGGTATAGGAATTGACAAGGGAGACTACATCAAGTATATTTGGAGGACAACAATGATATCAGGCATCTGTTTGCAACAAAGAAGTCGAATAGGAATAAGAAAAGATTACATCACTCTCAAGCTCCAGAAGCTTTCAGGCACGTAGATAGAGCTGTGTACCAACTCACGGACGCTTTCTACAAGTTGTAGGTAAGCTGTGCACCGTCCATAGGACGATAAGTTGACAGCCATGACCCTTGACGATCAATAAAATAATAGATTGCGTCCTGGTTTGATAAGATGACAGTTAAGACTCCTGCTGTCCATTATCTAAGGTCATAGGTGAGCTGTGTACCATCAATGGATGATAAGTTGGCAGCTACGATCCTTGACAAGCAATAAAATAATAGATATGGGCGACCTGCTTAGCAGAGGGGAATAGAGATCACTGATGTATCTTATTTTCTTTATTTCTATTTGGCTTCGTCCAAAAGAGCGCCTGTGCTCTGTGATTGAACTACTTTCTGTAAATATTTTTATTCAATGAAAATTTGGCTTAACTAAAAAAAAACTTTTCTCAACGCCAAACTGTCTCCAGGTTCTGATGCATTCATTTTCTTTGCTATCACCCTTTTATTTTCATGTCTTGAACTCTCAGCTAATTCCTCCAGAATTCTGTCAACTTCATCAGCTGTTTTATTCAGCAAGCTCCCTCCAGATGCAGCATTTACCAAACGTCTATCCGTGACAAAAAGACCATTAAAAAAGTAGAGTGTCAGATCTTGCACACTGAATTCATGATAAGGGTAGCTAGCTACTAGGCGGTTAAATCTATCTCTATATTCATAAAGAGATTCTTCATAAAGTTGCTCAACATTGCTGATCTCCAGGAACAATTTTTTTAGCTACATCCAGGTAGTGATGGTTTTCAGATGGAGGTAGTAGAACCACTCCTTTGCATTCCCTTTTAAAGAAAATGGGAAAGCTCTCAGTTTGATAACATCTTCAGTCACTCCTCTAGGTTGCATACTTGTACATATGGCATGGAACTCAGAAAGATGCCTGATAGGATCCTCTCCAACTAAGCCATTGAAGGAAGGTAGCTGATGGATCAGTCAACATTTTAGTTGGGGGGGTCTAGATACTGCACTGCTGCCTCCTGCTGATTGTAGCAAGGAGCACTCAATTGCTTCAATATTCGCTGGTCAGGATGTGTCATCTCTGGTTCAACAGCAGTAAGTTCTCCTTCAGAATCAGAATTGCAGCTTGGTGTACTTCTTGCTGATTGTCTTTGTACAGTTACCTATCTCTTCCTCCTATGGAATAATTTTTCTGGCTCGTTATCAAAGGGAATATTATCAATAGGTGGCTGGTGCATAAGACAGCCAGCCACAAAGAAAAAAATTCAATAAAACAGTAACTTATCATAACTCAGAACATAAATCAAAAACTAGGAACATAGAACACGGTTTTCTTTCCCCGTCAATGGTTCCAACTTGATGGCTTGTTTTCTTCGGTGTCGTGGCGGGAAAACTAGCTCAAGGTTATCCTGAATCACAATACACAAGCTATTGGGGTTGCAATTGGAGATCACATGGTCGAATCCACAAAGAAAGGGGGTGTATGCTTCATTGCTTCTGGTTCTGATCTGTTGCTGCAGAAACATAAGAAAAATGGGTGAAGTTTGTTGCAAATAAATGCTGGAACTATAACAATGGAATCAAATATGAAATCTAGATAAAATATCAAAGGAGAAACATACTTATGTTGACCTTTAACCCATGAGGAATAGCCTTGGAAGCAAAAGGATCATAGGTGCACAATTTAGGCAGTTTTATGGTACTTAATGTGTAGTTCTCCAACCACTACTTTTCTACCTGCAATCCTGACTCCCTAACCGGTTTATCAGTCTTCTAACTCAACTATTAGAGCAGCATTAAGATCCTAAAAGCTCATTAAGAGTGTGAATCTAAGAGATCTAACCGAATACTCATTCCTCTACACTTTAGTTTTATGTTACCTTAACTAAGAAATTGACTAACTGCCCCCATTTGATGGGTAAAGCTGCTATCCTATAAGTCTTTAGTGAACTAACAGAGCCCCTAAATCCTTACTATCTGTTGATTCAATTCTTATTTGGTTAGATGGCCAATCCAGGTCAACAAGAAATGAAACATACACGTGTATCTAACAACTTAAAACTAATACCATTGCCATGCATTTGGATCTGCACCTCACCAATCCTTCCAGGCACCCTCATAACTTGCTGATCAACAGAAGTGTTATGAATTTAGCCGAGCATATTTGGGAAAATCATCAAGGCTTTCGAAGAAACAGTCATGTCAAGAAGACAGTCTGCTCAACCTTGCTGCAGATTTGGTAGGAACTTTTATTGCTGAAATTTTGAATGGAAAGTACAACGTTTTTCTGTCCCTTGCTCAACCTCCTCTCTACCCTTTTCATTCCTCTCCTTTATACACCAAAAGCTACTCAAAACAGATGAGATTAAACGGATAACATATCCCTTGAAAATAGGGATTCCCTGGACCATGGATGAGGAAGTTGTTTCTAATATGTTTTTGACTGAATCTTGCTCCAGATTTTCATTGAACGTGGCATGTATATCTCTATCTGCAAGTTTTATAGAAGCATGTGTAAGGAAACACCTGAGGGCTTATAGAAAAATTCGTGATCTTCATCAAACAAGAAAAACTGTCAAGACAGTTTTCTTTCTGCTCTGCTTTCTGATCGAGTTCACCACTATCAGAATTTTTCTTGAGCTTCTGGTTTACTAAAATCTATGCATCAGAGCCTCAGTTTGTACCTTAGCTGCATTTGAACAACTGGCTTCAAGTGGATCATGCGAAATCACCATGATGCACTTCTGATAGCTCCTGGAAAATGCTTCACGATCAGTTGCTTATGCTGCTTTATTTCTTATTTTTCTGCAGAATGGACTTGCTGCTTTCTTGTTTTCAGCTTCTGATCGTGGTCTCTTTGGTTCAGATGATCCGTCTTTGGATGCTAAAGGTCTTGAGTTTGTGTTTTGACAATAAACTCAGCAGGAACAAGGTATTTCTTGAACTTTGGAACAAGAGGATTTGATGTTTCTTCTTCTTCTTTCTTCTCTTGTTGCATTTGATCTTACTCTTTTTGAAGCTTGCAACTTCATGGTGGCCACCTTGAATAGTAGGTAATGTAGCCATTTTAGCTGAATTCTCCGGACCATTCAAGGCAGCATTGAATCAATCTAGAACGTTACATAATGAAGGAATAAATGCAACAACTCATGCATTGTTAGCATGCTTTACAAATGATCCATCAATTCCCATGGAGCAGCTGCACTTTGTATCAAACCAACCTAGATATCAAAATTTCAACCCAAGGATGAATGACCACCCAAATTTATCATGGTGTAATAACAAGCATGTGTTGAATGCTCCTAGTCAAGCATCCTTTCGAGGACCAAGACATTTCTAAGGGAATCCACAGTTGCAGCATCAACGCCCTTCATCCGAAGAGTTGATAAAACAACTAGCATTAACTATAAAACACAAGCAGAACTTACAAGACCCCAAGTTGCATCCAGCCTGTCCACTGAAAGACACGTGCACAAGAAGCTCATTGAAGAGCCCAATGATGGTGTGAATGGCGTGAATGAGCTTAAGATGCATGATCCATTAAGTCTTCAAGAAGGACCAATTACACGCCAAATAGCTAGGAGATTTAAAGAGCCCTTAAACTTGTTGGTCCAAGATGTATGGGCCCAAAGAGACCAAGATGGGCGTCATGGCCCATCAACCCCAAATGGGAACCACGACCCATTGGATAAAGTAGCCAAACCCATCATTCTTCTTCAAGTTACGGCCCAACAAGAAGCCCAACAAAAGTCCGAACCCACGGTCCAATAAGGGAACCAACAAATTGAAAACACTTACCCATAAATTGAAGACACCTTGTCCACAAAAGAAGAGTCCTACACATGAAGTACAAGAGAAGTTGGAGTGAACAAGACTTTTCCATAAGGAGTCCAAATCTCATGGAACACTACATAGATTAGGCTATTTTCTTTTATGCTTATCTATAGTGGGTTATTTCTTAGTTTTTGTCTATCTAATTAGAGATCTAGTAGATGGGGAGTTTGATCCCTCTTCTCCCTATAAATGGGGTCATGGTCGATCACTTTATAATTACATTATGTTTTTTTTATTATTGAATTGTGAGAAGTATTCTCTTATGGTTTTAAACCTCTGACTTATCTTTTCCTTACCAGAGAAGTATTGTCTTCATAAAACTTATAATTGAGATTCTTGGTTAGCACAAGTTACTTTCAGGGGATTGATTGGTGGCATTCCGGTATAAAAATCGTGACTATGCATTGGTTGGTACAAGTTGTCTTTAGGTGAAAGCATAACAAATTTGTCTATTTTAGCTCGTGTGTTTGAATCATCGATTTGGCGTCGGGTTTTATCACAAGTTCGATAAAGATTCATATCAACCTAATGGCACAATTGGCCACCACTTCACATGGATTTATGTAAGAAACCAAAGCTACCTTCATGGATCATACAATGTCTATGAGAAATCTGGAAGCTCAAGTGGCACAGCTAGCAAAACAATTAGCAGAAGGACCTTCAAGAACACTGCCAAGTAACATTGAGGTGAATCCCCAGGAGAAATGACAAGACATAATACTGAGAAACTGAAAGGAAGTATAAAGTGTTCCAAAAGATACCCCACCTGCCAAGAAGGACGACACACTAAATCCTGAAGAAGTGACGCCACAATAAAATAATAGCAGAAACCAACAGTCTCAATCCAATAAAGACTAAAAGAATGGAATTTGGATAAGCAATTTCAAACGTTTCTTGATTTTTTTAAGAAAATGCATATTAACAATCCTTTTGCAGAAGCTTTGGAACAAATATCATGCTACGTGAAGTTCATGAAGGACATTTTGTCCAACAAAAGAAAATTTGGAGACTAAAAAACTGTAGCTCTTACTGAAGAATGTAGTTCAATTCTCCAAAAGAAATTACCACAAAAGTTGGAAGATCTAGGGAGTTTTACTATTCCCTGTTCGATTGGAAATTCTACATTTGCTATAACTTTATGTGATTTAGGTGCGAGCATTAATCTTATGTCTCTGTCCATTTTCAGAGACTACGGTTAGGAGAAACCAGACCTACAACTCTATCTCTGCACCTGGGAAATAGATCAATCAAACACCCTCGAGGGATAATTGAAGATGTCCTAGCTAAAGTGGATAAATTCATCTTTCGTGCAAATTTCATTATTTTAGATATGGAGGAAGGTAAAGACATTCAAATTATTTTAGAGCGGCAATTTCTAGCAACAAGAGGTGCACTAATTGATGTCCAGAGAGGAGAGCCGGTCCTCATAGTTCAAGGAGAGGAAGTCAAGTTTAATGTGTTTTGAGCTATGAAACATCCAAAACACCAAGAAGATTGTTGGAGCATTGAGACAACTAATGAAGTCAGTCAACCAAATTATGCATATTTAAGAAGTGATTCGGAAAATGGCCTAGTCAGCACTAATCGTAGAATCGTAGAAGAGCTTGGAGTTAAGGAATACGCAAATTGGCTTAATGCCAATGGCAATAGCTGTAAAAAAGATTTTGAAGATTTGGGTGAACGCCAAGCATCCCAAGCTACATCAATTCAGCAACCACCTACATTAGTGCTCAAACCAATGCCCACACAATTAAAATATGCATTCTTGGGCAATGAAGATACTCTGTTAATGATTAATTCTAACTCTCTTTCACAACGAGAAGAGGATAGCCTGCTGAGTGTGCTCAGAGATCATAAGTATGATGTATGCATGCACATAATATTGTTGAAAGTAGGAAGCAAACTAGTGGTAGCTTCCTAACGAATATTAAATCCTAGCATGAAAGAGGTGGTCAAAAAAAGAAATTCTAAAATGATTGGATGCTGGAGAGGTTTATCTTATTTCATACAGTAGTTGATTAGTCCAGTACAATGTGCACCCAAGAAAGGAGGCATGACGGTGGAAGTCAACGAGCAAAATGAGCACATTCCCAAAAGAACACTAACTGGATGTCAAATCTGCATGGACTATAGAGCATTGAAAAAAGCCACAAGAAAATATCACTAGCCCCTGCCATTCATTGATCAGCTTTGCATCGCACCAGAGGACCAGGATAAAACCACCTTTATTTGACCTTATGGAACATTTGCATTCCGCCACGTGCCATTTGGACTTTGCAATGCTCCAGTTACTTTTCAGAGGTGTATAACATCTATTTTTCTGATATGGCGAAGTGCATAATTGAAGCTTTCATGGATGATTTATCTGTGGTTGGATCTTTGTTTGAAGGATGCTTGAGCAATTTGAAACTGTTATTAGCAAGATGTGAAAATTCAAATATAGTACTCAACTCGAAGAAATGTCATTTAATGGTACAAGAAGGAATTATGTTGGGACACACAAAGTGTCAAGTTTGGGGATAGAATAAAGCGAAAATCAAAGTAATAGCCAAACTGCCACCACCAACCTCTGTCAAGGGGGATAGGAGCTTCTTGGGCCATACTAATTTTTATGGGAGATTTAAAGGATTTTTCACACATTACAAGGCCACTATGCAAACTTTTGGAGAAAGATACATGCTTTGATTTTGATGAAAAGTGTATGAAGGCATTCAACTTCTTGAAGAGGAAATTGACAATTCCTCCTATAATCGATACACCTTACTAGACAGAGACATTTTAAATTATGTGTGATGCAAGTGACTATGCAAGGGAGCAGTGCAAGGGAAAAGGAAAAATAGGGTATTTCACACCATTTACTATGCTAATAGAATATTGAATGCTCCTGAGATTAATTATGCCACTACAAAAAATGAGCTTTTGGCAGTGGTGCTGCATTCAATAAATTTAGATCATACATTTTGGGAAGTAAAATAGTGGTTTATACAGACCTCTCAGACATTAACTATCTCATGCTAGAACAAGATGAGGTTAATAAGATGGATTTTGCTTCTACAAGAATTTGATGTGGAAATCAAGGATAAAAAGGAATCTAAAAATGTGGTAGTTGATTACCTCTCACGCTTGATGCCCGCATACTTGATGTACTTTATTTAAAAGTGTAGACATCGCAAAAGTAATAAAGTGATGATAAGGATGTCAAGCCACAAGGATTAGGATAAACAATCACTAACATTCACAAGTTTCGTGCAATTTGAATAGAATAAAAATGAGCTGACGTTAATACTACTCTAGTCATTAAGCTACAGATTAGGCAATGAACAAAGATGATTAAAATGCAATGGAATGAAGGGTTTACTAGGCAATGAACAAACATGATTAAAGATGATTAAAATGCAGTGGAATGAACAGTTGATTAGGCAATGAACAAAGATGATCAAAATGTAGTAGAATGAACAGTTGATTAGGCAATGAACAAAGATGATTAAAATGCATTGGAATGACGTTGATACTACTCTAGTCATTAATCTAGTACATAGGTTTGAGATATCCAGGGGAATTGCAACTTCACCAAAAGTCCCTCAATTGGAATTCTAATCTAATTAGTAATGGATTAATTGTCGTATTGTGCCTACCGGATTCACCTATCCTAGCATAACTTGTGTCTTTCGACCTCCCATTACGCTTAGTACAACTACTCACGATGATCAGACATAAATGGATGAGGATTAAGAACAACAAGATCAAGCACCACAAAGACAACCAAACATGGTAAACATTCTATAATCTCCCCGAGTTCTTCAAGAGTTACATTGCTCCCCTGGATTTAATGGTTTTAGCTCAAGCTTAAGGCATGAGCCATTTTAAAAACACACAATATTGAGTTCATCACATGAAAAAAAAGAGAATCGGATCAGAGCTTCAGGATGGTGACTCAAAATCCTCTTTTCTTGAATGATCTCGCTCTTGTGCTTTGTTATTCTCTTTGTATTGATTTTTGCCTTTTATACCACTTCGGTAGCTAATCGTGCAAGCTTCAAGTACAGTATAGGTGTACATTTTTTTGCCTACCAAGTGTGCAATGCAAAGATGTGTGTACATATCACCTTGCATAGTCATGTGATCAAAAGTTTGTGTCACGCCTTGGATAATTGGGGTAAAATTCCCGCTTTTGGGTTTTTTTTCTCCTCCTTTATTCTCAAATAGAAATTAATGACTTGTTTCTGCAAAATGAAGGAAAACATGTATAAAAGGCATGTCTCATCATCCTTATTGAGCCAAATTAGACTCAAATAATTGCATTTATTGGGTATAAAGTCCGGTCATCAACATTTGGAGAATCATATTGATAGTGAAATGGACAAATGACCAATTAATGATTCCTTTCCAGATGAAAGACTATTGGTTGTTCAGAGCAGTAAAGAGCCTTGGTTCATAGACATTGTCAATTAGCTCGCATGCAAAATCATTCTCTATGGAGCATTATGGATGGAGATTTTTCTCACAAGTGAAGTCTTATCTATGGTAGGAGCCTGTGTTGTACAAAATATTGCTCAGATAAGGTGATTCGCATATGCATCCCAGAAGAAGATATGAGTTCCATATTAACTCATTGCCATGCCCTAGAATGTGGAGGACATTTTGGAGGCAAGCGCACAATAGTAAAGGTACTACATAGTGGATTATATTGGCCTTCATTATTAAAAAATGCACACTCTTTTTGTGACTACTTGTGATAGATGCCAAAGGATGGGGCGAATCTCAAAAAGAGCTGGAATGCCTCAACAGGGTGTACTTGAGGTTGAAGTCTTTGATGTATGGGGAATCGATTTCATAGAACCATTTCCCCTCTCTGTGGTGCATAAATACATTTTGGTAGTTGTGGATTATGTCTCCAAATGGGTAGAAATAATAGCCACTCCCACCAACGACGCAAAAGTGGTACTGAAATTTTTGCACAAGAATATTTTCTCACAGTTTGACACCCTCAGATGTACTGTAACTGATGGGGATCACATTTATGCAACAGGATATTTTAGGCATTGCTGAGAAGGTACAGAGTTCATCATCATACTGTTTTGACATATCATCTCCAGACAAATGGCCAAGCTGAAATATCAAACAGAGAAATCAAGATGATATTGGAAAAGACAGTGAGCATATCGAGAAAGGATCGGGCACTCAAGCTAGAAGATGCGCAGTGGGCTTACAGGATTTCCTATAAGACACCCATTGTCATGTCCTCATATCGCCTGGTGTATGTAAAAGCTTGTCACCTGCCTGTGGAGTTGGAACATAAAGCTTATTGGGCCATGCGCACACAGAATTTCAGCATGAAGGCTGCATAAGACAAGAGATTGCTTCAGTTAAGTGAACTGGATGAACTAAGGAATAACGCCTATGAGAATGCCAAAATTTACAAAGGTAGGACCAATGCTTGGCATGACAAACACATATTAAGGCACTATTTCTATCCAAGACAAAAGGTACTTTTGTTTAACTCTAGACTCAAAATGTTTGCAAGTAAGATGAAGTCCATATGGTCTGGACCATTCAAGATCACACAAGTATTTTCATATGGGGCCATAGAAATTGCTCATACTGACAAAGTCACTTCCAAGGTGAATGGGCAAAGGCTTAAACCATATTATGAAGGAAGAACCAATTCAGAGAGGCTCACTGCCTCTAACCACTAATGCAGCTACACAGTGTCTAGCATGACATTTAAGAAGCGCTTCTTGGAAAGGCAACCCAAGGCCTTTTTGGAACCACTCGGGAAAGTATCCTATCATCCACCCTTTCTTACTTCATCTCCATCAATGTGCTATGAAAGTTATTAAGTTTGTGTAAGGGCAGTTATAAGTCTGAACGTGGGAGTTATTATCTATTTTTATTGTCATGACTACTAATTTAAATATGTACATTTTATAGAGTCATTACAACCACTAATCTCCATTGATGTATCACTTAGGCTAATTCAACATACTACAAAATATATGGAGAAAAGGCAGCAGCAACAAGGAAGCATGAAGCATAAGGAGTGCTTTGGATGTCCACTAGCAACCCACGATCACCACGTCCTCATTTGTAAACATCAACAGTAATGGGCATTTAATTTCAACTGAACACGAATGGCTCAGTAACTACTACAGTAATTGTATGAAAATATAAATAGGCCACTCAGGTTTTGGTATAAAAGCCCAAGCGTTATCCATGTCTGGACACAACTCATTTTCGAACAATGCGACAAACCCTAAGTGTTGAATTTCTCTCGGGTCCACAGCATAGTCTGTTCACCTCAGCAAATATTCCAAGTTTCACCGGAGCACAATTTTTGTACTGCGTTCTGAAGTAAGTAAAAGTTGAACTTGACCTCTTTAATCTAATATTCTCTATAATTTTGCAAGCATGCTGCCCAAAAAGGCTAAGATTACTCAGTTCACAGTTCCCGATAAATTTGTTAATGATGTTGCTAAGAAGTTATTTGATAAAACTATCGAAGTGTTAGATTTTATTAGTGAACGAGGATTTTCGTCTGGATGCATGCTTGTTATTAGGAAATCTGTTAAGGATAGGTATTGGACATAGTTTCTGAGTACTCCAAAGGAGTACGCCCCGAATGTGGTGAGAGAATTTTATGCTAATCTTGTTGTTATGAATGATTTCAAAGTCTATGTAAGGGGAGTCAATGTTGCTAGTATTATATCCTAAGGCGAATCAGCTTAGGCCTATGTATTAACACTTTAATGTTGTATATATGATTTTAGCAACCTTCACTACATGTTTATTTATATTCTTTATTTATAACATATAAAATAGTGAAGCTTAGCATTGATAACTTAGAGTGTATCACAAAGAGTTGTGATAATGGGTAGTCTTGGGAATGATTTGAAGTACGGAAAGATTATGAGTTATTAATAAAGGATTCGCCGCTTCTAAGATGTTAGGAGAAGATATTCCTATGGCCACTTGTAATAAGTCATATTAGCCTTTACAAAGCACAAGTTTATTTAGAAAGAGTTTCTAATTAGAACTTAATGATCATGACTTCTGGTTCAAAAAGTTTTACGTTTATAAATGAGTGTGATAAATAACCTTAATATACGAGATTAGAAATATGTCCTTTGTGAAAAATTATAAATTATACAATAACTAATTCTTGAAAGGATAGTCTCCTTCTATGACTATTCTCAATGCTTAGGAGCCATGATATCTTATTAGAGATCACTCATGGTCTATGAACTATAATTAAATAATAATGAATTAAAAGTGTTTAATTCATTAATGATAATTTGATTATGTTAATTATAGGTCCATTGCGAATTTTTTCCAACCTATAGGATCACACACATTAACATCATTCTCTTCAGGGGTCAAAGTGTGATTAAGGTAAAGTATATGGGTCAAATTAAAGTTTTGTAACTTCAAGGACTTGTATGATTATGGGGTGATGGATACATGCTATGCACGACCTCACATGTTTAGAAGTGTATAGAAACCTCATGGATAAGGATTTTATGACAACTTGACACATAAGCATGAAGTGTCAGTTGTTGAAACACATGTAAAGCTATGGTTAAATGTTATCTATTGGCTATATATCTTAGACCCATGACCACCTATATAAATACCTTAATCTTATCACAAATACAAGGAGTTAGGAGAGCTTTAAAGCCTTGAAATAATTGTTGAAAAGTTTCACATCCTTGTTATTTTCTCTACATGAGAAAGACTTGGACTTTTTGGGCAAAAACTTGAACAATTTTTCTTCTCTTTTCTAAAGCTTAAAGGTTAGAGCTAAGACTACTTTATACACATATAAGTTATACACTTAGAGTGTATAAACCTCAAGGGAAGTGGTGGTGTGGACTACTCTGGAGGGTGGACATTTGGACACCTCAATGGAAGGAGCTTTCTTGTGCGGATTAGTGATTCTACAAGAGGTATAAAAGTTTTTCTTCTCCCTTGTAACATCAAGTTGTGTAAATTAGCAAAGATCCATGGTCAAAAAATCTCTAAAATGTTTGTTATGCATGCTTAACACACACTTATGTTTATACTTCCGCACAAATTTAGCATCATGACACGTAGTGTAACTTTCGGAGATCTTGCAAGTCGTATCCTTCTAAATATATAATGGGGGATACCTAGCCGATGTAGCTCAATTTCACTGTGCGCCTAGGATGATATTGAAAATGTCCACTGGCCTTGACCATTGGAGTTGGGGGTTAACATGGCCGATTGTCACTCTAGCATCCTGATGTGGTATTTGTTTGTCTGTACAATGATGATGCCAACCGCGCACACTTGGGATATCAAATTAAAGAGGTCGTTGCTCATTTATGCAGTAGAGACAGGGTGTAGCATCAATGTGGGCAAGGTTATATATGAGGACATCATGGAAAGTTTGGCTTCACTGAAGAAGCGCCCAAATTCTCTGCATTTCCTTCCCTAATTACTGCCATGTGCTTGAAGGCTGGAGTAGCCCTGGCAGAAGATGAAAAGTAATTCACGCCTGCTATGGACATCACTCCAAATCTGATCAGCAAGCTGGGAACCTATTTTGATAGGAGAACTGCGAAGCTTGAGGCCACTCCAGAACCATTCAACGCATCGGTCTGGGCAAAGGTGAAAGGTAAAAGCAAACTGGTAAACCCTTCTATGGCTTTGCAGGAACCAAGCCCTAGAATTAAGTCCCAAGGTCCGGTCCCAGCCAAGACCCCAGCTGTAGTTGGCCCAACCCCAGATCAATGGGAAGCTTTTGTAGAGCACTCTTACCGCCATGTTTCTGCGGTCTACACAAACCTGATCATGATGACAACTATGAAGGTCATCCAATTCCCTGTTAGTTTGCTTCTACCACCACTGACCTTCACTCCATCTGCACCACCTATCGAGGCAGCTACTGGAACTGGAGATGAAGAGGAGGAGGAGCATGGAGCGCAAGCCTACAATTTCGTAGGATCTGACTCAGACTTTGGGCGAAGCATTGCTCTTCCTGCCTTAAGGGGAGTATTGCTTTCATTTCCTAATTCTCCTTATTTATCCACTAGGGTAGTGTCTTGCAAGTTTTGGGATGGGTGTTCGTTTGAACTCTTGCTTTATTTTCTCCTGATCTGCTAATTTTTGCTCTGAACTGTTTTGCTTGAATTATGTTGTTTAGTGTGTGCTGTTTTATGTCATTCGTGGCAATCCTATATTAATTACCTACCTAGAAGTTAGGTTGCGCTAAAGTCATCACCATACTTTTAAAACATGAAATAAATATGGGGGTAACTGATTGAGGAAAGAACCGTAGGGGAAGTATTTAATAAAAACAATTGGGGGGAAGGTAACCGAACTTAGGCATGGATTGATAGAGAAATCCGAACAATTTTTACAAATTTGAAGAAACCCCTCTGAGCTTAAATCAAGAACGGGAAAAGCTATAGATAGGAAAAAGCAAAAGCGCAAAAAAAGAAGAGAGAAAAGGCCAGAAAGTTGTTTGTATTTCGAGGGATAGCAAGGCACTTGTTTGTGTGCATTCAAAGATGAAAATAGCTAGCTATTCCAAAGAAGAAGAAAAGAAAAAAAGAAGGCATCGTGATGTATATAAATGCCCTACATTGTTATGTATGTAAATGCTCTCGGGTCTAAGGTATGATTCCAATGTAGAAATTATGTATTTGTATTAGCTTTAAAAAAATATTGTATATCTCAATCATTAACCGCCTTGGTATGGCAAAAAGTGAGGGAGATAAAGAAAAATTGAAGAGGAAAAATTTATTACTCTTGGTTTGAGGACGGAAACCTAACCTGAAAATGAGAAAAAAAAAAAGGTGCTAACTATAATCAACCCCAATGTGCATGAAGTAACATAAAGTTGGTGATGAACGAAAGCAAAAGAAGTTGAATCTGTGCATGAACTACTTAGAGTGGCGTGTCCATTAGTAAACAAGCATCCCCAGTATGAATAGATTTCTTTAGGAATATGTTTGCTTGAGGGCAAGTAAGGATTTAAGTTTGGGGATGTTGATGAGGCGATTTTATACCTAATTAATGCTGACTATTTAAGTCTGATTTGGCTCAATATTGATGAGGGGATACTTTTATATCCATTTTTCCTTCTTTTGCAGTAACAGCTCATTTAATTCTCACTAAGAAAAAAAGAAGGAAGACAACCCCAAAAATAGGGGTTCTGCCCCATAA
Organism: Pinguicula moranensis; assembly: GCA_028565015.1. Lineage (NCBI taxonomy): Eukaryota > Viridiplantae > Streptophyta > Magnoliopsida > Lamiales > Lentibulariaceae > Pinguicula > Pinguicula moranensis. Next base: position 23,525 of record JAOWBN010020948.1, read on the forward strand.
ATGTAGGGCACGACATCAACTCCTTTTCCCAATAATCGTGCATGGTGATACTTTTACATATTTAGCGTACACCAAACTCATTAGGCAGACAAATCTACCCTTTAATTGGACTCCCAGCTTCTGAATGAAGCTACTGGCCGTGGTATATAAGGCACAAAAACATCTTAGTCAAGGCAGTCGGAGGAGCATACAAAAAGTAAAGGTCTAGGGATCATTTGTTCGTGAGCTCGTGCTCAAGGGAGATTGATTTTGATTCCATTGTTTACCAGGATGAAATCAATATGTGTCATTAGTATAATGGCTCTTTCCTTAAGCATGAGCTAAGACTCTTTGTCCAAAGGCGCAATGTAGCCCTTGATGAACTCAAGAGTACGTAGAACGTTTATCTTATTTTGACACTAATCTTGTGTTTGGTTTTGCTGTTTTTCATACTCATCTATGTATGTTTGGCCTCCATAGGTAGATGCACTAAGAGTAGTGGGAGGCCGACAGGCACAAGCTACGCTAGGCATAGCAAAACCAACATCGATTACTGTAGCATTAGAATGCCTTTGGAATCGATGTTGCCGTATGAGGATTACCTGTGAGAAATGTCATTGATTTTCTTAATGTGACATTCGAAAGGTGCTCATTGGTGAACAAAAGAAGGGCATTCAGTCTCGAGAGAGGTTTATGCCCAGGAAAGGACAATCTAGTAGACACAACATTAGGAGCAAAGCATGATAGGCTAACTATGAACCCACCCGAGGAAGTCAAGTGGTGAAAGTGCAATCTCCGGATGTTTCTATCCACTGCATTTGTGCTAAACTTACCTTGTTGCATTTTACTTCCTCTGTTCAAGCATAGTTCTTCGATTAATTGGTAAATTAAAAACAACCTTTTTATCATTGATTAAAATTATAAGAAACTTTTTAATATTAGTGTTTGTTAAACACAGTCCTCGAGGTTAGACATCCTTATCTTCACTATATTACTTGCGCGACTTGTACACTTGCAAATAGTAAGTCTTCAAGTATTTGCGCATCAAAAGTTAAGAAGAAAAATTGCAGAATTTTTCACGTCTTGCACTAGTAGCTCTCGAGTAGAGAGAGAACCTCACATTTTCTCCTATCAATACCCACAAATGCATCAATCCTCACACATATGAATGTAAGAAGGTATTTATAGAGGTTACCAAGGGTTTTAGATACAAACACATGTCCAAGTTAGTATATCAACATTTGATACTAGCATGTATGTGCATGATTTCAAAATATCAATGGTTTTGATGCATGGTTTTGTCGAACCATTCCACTAAACATTATATATAACCCTTTGTATATTAACACCTCATTACATGTAATTTCATTGGGTATGTATCCTATGCATGTAATCTAATTGGGAAAAATATGTCAAAAATTCATATATCTCATATATATGAATTATAGTATTCTTCCATTGACTTGTATATAAGTCAAATCTTCCAACTAGAATCCAACTAATGATGGAATTTTTATGTATTATATACATCACATAATCTTTTGATTATTGCATTTATGATCCCATAATTACAAATAAATCCTTGAAGTTTTATAAACTTCATTTCGGCCCTTTGATGTTAATGTGTGTTACTCTGTAGGTTCTCAATAGTTTGGCAATTGACCCTAAATAAGCATAATATTATCATGGTTAATGAATTAAACTCTTTTAATTCACTAATGCCTAATTCATGTATATAGATCATGAGTGACATTTAGCAACATATCAGGGCTACCAAAGTATTGAGAATAGTCATGCAAGGAGACTATCCCTTTCAAGATATATCTCTTGTGTAATTAATATCCTTTCATCTTGTTCGTATCCCAAATCCTGCATATTGAGGTTGTTTGTCATCCTCTTGATATATGCGAAAGATGTTTTGTACAGGGGATCATGATCTTTGAGCGTTGATTAAAAAATCTTTTCTAATCAACCTTGTGCTTTGATCAAATGCTTTACAATATGGTGAACTCTAATTGCATCAATAAAATAAACTTGTCAACTACAAGTATCCATGTTCTAGCTTAGGTATCGCTACACCATAGTTGATGGGATCAACTATATCCTTCAAATGGGAAGCGGCTTTGAATATGCAAACTTATCCGTATTAGTGATGCCTTGTCTCACTAATACTATGTTTAGAGTTTCGCCGTTTGTTTCTTTTGGTCTCCTTTACTCATAAATAAGCCCGTCTCCTGATGGTGAATTCTAGCAAATGTAGGTCTGTAGGGGCAACTCCAAATAATCGGGTGCATAGTTGGAAATGGCCTCTTTAACCGAGAATCTGAGCACTGGCAAATCCTTTTCCACATGCATCGATTTATCCTAGTACCTTAGTGCACCTCCCCTACAAGCTTACCCAATAGGTTTAGATGCGTTGTAATCTAGCATAACTCGCGAGAGGCTGCACAAGATCAAAAGGAGGTACCATGTCCTTTTCACTATGTGTTTAATCTGCATTCCCCGGGGATCGAATCCTTAACCCCACTAGTGAGTGCTTTACTGTGTTTGAATCTTAGCTTCGTTGCAGGTTTAAATTTCCTCTTCCTCTACCAATTTTGAGATCTTTGCTTTTGCCGGATGGTCCCTTTTCAACTCGTGTCAAGAAGTTATGTCCACCTCGTCTATTTTATGATAATTTGCCGAATTCTTGGCATAGAGCCTTCATTTTAGGCAATTTTTACTTTTTTGTCTGCTATTTTTTGGCCTTCTTTCGGCCGATGGCCCTCTAGTAATCCTTTAACCTCACCGTAGTATGGGTGTAGTCATCATTCTCTTATCGATAATTGGCAGTCGGTAATGTGAATGTTTGAAGTAGTTGGACCCTGTAATATAAATTATGCAGTTTCATGATTTCTTCCAATCGGAGGCACAAACCTGGTCAGATCGGTCTGAAAACTTAACTAGCATTTTAGCACTCATTGAGCTTCTCTACGAACACATGCGATCAGATTTGAATTGTCCGATTGTTAGATATTAATTTTGGAACAAAATACTTTTTGTTCTTTCATGATTTGTTATCTGCAGCACTGTACAGTCTCGATCGTATTGGCGATCAAAGGTCTCAATATATTCAAATCAAACTAAAATTGTACCTAGTGATAGAGGATTTATCAAGACATATTCGGACTGAAGGAGATGGAATTTAAATGGTTTGGTGATGAGTTATTGGTTCAAAACATACTATTTTCAAACTTAAAGTTTGCACGCGATTTATGGAGACTAGATCGAGCATATGCGATGTTGCACGTGTGGGACGTCATGGACCTTGCTAGAAGTTGCCAAGGATAGATGTTAGTTTTCTTTTAATTAAATTAGTCCCTTAATTAGTGAGATTTTTGAATTTTTAGTTAATTATGTAATTTTCAACTTTGTAGGAATTAAATTAGGATGGGCCTATTACTTAGGTAAAGTTCAATTTAAATTATAGGGAAGGGTCCAAATAAAGTGTAGTGTTTAAAATCCTAGGCAAATTAATATTGTAGTCTATTTAAAGGCAGATATTTGCACTTCTTAGAAAGAATTCTTGTTTGTTTTGATATGGACTTCGAGAGATCTCTCTTTGTTTCTTTGAATTCTCATTCTAAAATGAACTAGGTTGCATGCTTCTTAAAATTCATGCTAAGGTTGATTCTATGATTTTTATGTTCGTCATATATTAGATTTTGGTGTAGGCATTTGATTAAACCTCTAGTTTACAATCATTTATAGCATAGTAGTTGGCAAGAGGTTGATGTTCCATGTTTGATTTAGTTTCTACGACATAACACATTTTCTTCCATCTAATTTCTTTTCATCCTTCTATTTTGTGTAACTTTTTTTTAGGAAGGCCAATTTTTTTTTATATAAAAGCAGAAGTATTTTTACAACGGAAAAGACGAAAACAAAAGGGTACAAGCCCCAGACAACATAATTGTTCTGTGGAATCATTCCATAGGTGGCGTCTCAGTGGCCATACAACTTGCAATTTTTCAATTTGAGTATTTAGGCGAACTCCTTGCACTGGTGTAAGGCTTGCCTCTCAGTAGTAGCTCCTTTATTTAATGGCCACTATATTGGTCCCCCATTAACATGAAGACTTCATACATCACATCATGCTTCATGTTTGCAGTGAAACATGCTCAGCAGTCAAAAGAAGACTGAATGGAGGATTTAGTTGTCACAGTTTTGTCTGGGAGCATAGCAGTTTTTTAATTCTTCTGATGAGAACAATTTGGCATTCTTTCTGGAGTTCCATATGATAGGAAGTCGCAGTAAGCGGCTAGAGCTGTTGACAAGCATGAAGAACATGTTTGCCAACGTTACTTGTACCTAACCTATACCTTACAGCCACAGGAAAGTAGTCATCGGGACTAAAGAAGCAAAACAGGCTACAACCAAGTTTATGTGGATCGGAAGATATGTAGGCAATCATGTAAGAATGTCAAGTGATAGAAGAGGCTGAAGACTGACAGTATTACAACTTTAGTTGCGTGTCTTCTAAGGTTTTGCTCTTTGGATGACCTCCTCTGATCTTGCCTTATAGGATACTTTACTCTGAAGGACACCTGCTTATTAGCCATGCCCATTTCCATCGAGTGATGTTGAAACCAACAGCCTGTTGTTCTTATTAATGGAGCGTTTGGCACAGTTGCAGACAGTGACTGGATTTGTGGTTTATACCTGTAGAAAACTTGCAACGCAAAACACTCTAACAGAAGACATGTTAGTTGTGGGACGAAAGAGGGTGAGAGAGAGAGAATGAGGCAGAAGTAGGTCCCTGGTTATATGAGTGGTTCAATTCTTTTTGATATAAATGGTTGATTAATCAAACTCATTGGGACTATCTTCTATAATTTCCAGTCAATCCAAAAACCAATCATATACCTGTGATGCAAGAGGGTAGGTTAATCTGTCAGTCAGTAAAGGAGTAAGGGCAGTGAGCTACTTTGGCCTTTATCCAGTCCCAAGTTTGTTTCTGGATAGTCTGCAGAATGGTGTCAGCCACCAGTTCCTTACCTTGAAAATGGATATAATTCCTATTTTTCCACAGCGTCCATGTTGTTGCTAGCCAATTAGATGTTCATACTCCTTTGCTGGTTTGGTCAGCCTTAAGTTCATGAAGGATCTTAGGGCGGATGCTGCGGTTAATGTCTCTGTGTCCGCAATCTTCAGCCACTGCAATAGCTTTCTCCATACCTGCAAAGGTTTTGGACATTCATAGAAAAGGTGCTTAATAGTTTCATCATGGGAGACGAATCACCACCAGGAGAACTTGAAATGATGGAGTGAGGAAATGAGCAAAGTGAGAAGATTAATGAAGTTCAAAGGCTATAAATATATAACCATAAAACTTAGGAGATTCATGATTTTAGAGGTAAAAATGTTGGTTAAAGGCCCATTAGATGAGGCCCACTTACGAGAAGATTGGACAAATCTCAAAAAACTTTCATATGAAGTTTTATAGACCTTGGCAACCCACCTTGAACCTATTTTCATTTGAAGTCATGGTGGTCGTCGAGGCAAGAATAAAACCATTCCAAGACTAGCACCCGAGTACTCTTTGAAATGGACACATACATTCATTTGACAAAAGCTTGTTGTTGCCCACCGACAGGGCTTATCTGACTCAATCCACTAACCGAGGTGATAAGGAATAACGGACACCGCCAGGCAAAGAAATAACATGCAATGGCCATCGCTCAAAAGTGGGCTATACGATTACTTCTCACATCCTCTTGAAAGAACTATTTTGACCTATGTAACCTCTATAAATAGGTTTGCTCAGCCAGTGTAAAGGATAAGAAATTTTTGGAGATTCAAGTTGGGGCATATGAGCTATTTATACTCTCTGGCACACTCCCTAGTTCCATCAGTTATGTTTGGGGGTTTGGGGGAATTTCTTTGAACTTGTTTGATCTTTGTACTTATTTAGCTTGATTTATTGTTTTGATAGACATTTTGATTAAATTTGTGTGTTTTCGAGCTTGTAGCACTTGCTTATTACTTGCCTCCTTCTACAAACTACCTATGCATGATCTGTGTGCACATCTACTTAAGAACGGTTGTAATCATTGCATGGTATTTAGAGCGATTAGTTGAGGAACTATAACGTCTTATATGTTGGCATGTTTTAAATTGCTTTCTTGATTCATATCTATGCATGAATGGCCAATTTGTTGTGTGATGGAAAGTCAATACATGTGGCTGAGATTTTGAACCTTGATTTAAGCGCACCCATTTTTCATATTCTCGTACAACTTTTTTCGAGAATGGGGGAAGGGAGAGATAAAGTTTCTTGCTCGTATTTTATTGCGAGACATGGTATGTTCTTTGCTTAGGATGTCTTTCTTTCTCATTTTTTTTGAAGATTGTCGAGTCCAAGATATGAAATTGTGAGACACGAGACTTAATCACTTAATAAAAGAAATGAAGAATGAAATTGAAATATTAGGGTATGATAGCCCCTGGACAACATCCCCTCGGAAGTTCATTATTAGAGTCTTTATGGTCTCCATGAGTCATTGAGTTGTACTTCATTGCATAAATGGTTCTAGTTCTTGATATTGATGCTCCATGAGAAAAAGAAAAGAAAAGATCACCCAAATGAAAAGAAAAAGTAAATTTTATAAAAAGGAAAATGAATTATGGAGCTTTGTTTGTAAAGAACTATAAATTTTAAAGCTTGAGGCATAGTTTAATAAATAGACTCATCTTCTCCTATCTTTACTTTAGGGTTAGACGTCTCTAAAGCAGCTCTACATGCCTATCTTGTATTCAATACTTGATTAGATAACTTCACCCCATATGAGGCTTTTTATGTGATTATGCATTATTTCTGCTTCCGTCTCCACGACGAGAGAAGCCCTTACTCATACATTATCCCTTTGTGAGAGGATTGAGCTAAAGCTTGAACTTGGAACCTTTTTTTATGCCTATCTATTGGGGCTTTGTTGTTTGAATGATTCTTTAAGGATTGCATGAATGTAGGCCGGCATATAGTTGGTGATCCTTGCACTCGTTTCATGCTTGAACGTGTATGTGTGAATCCTCTTAACCTAATGTGCTTATTGCTCCATAATCCCCAATAGAGATGGCTAGGATATAAAAGAGGCAACGTTGGGTTAGAGCACTTGCTCATAGTCGTTGTTTTCTTTCTTGAGTGCTGGATTGTTATGATTTCTATTTTGAGTGCATTTTTTTGCTTGAGGACAAGCAAAGGCTGTTTTGGGGAAGTTGATGAGTCGGTTTTATACAAACTCATCACTAGTATTTTAGCCTGCTTTTACTTGCTTTCAAGCACATTTGTTTCAGTTCTATTGTTTGTTTTCCCTTGTTCCATGTTTTTAGGAACCTTAAGGTGAAAAGCAAAAAAGGAGAAGAAACAAACACGAAGATAACAAAATTTTGGAGCTTTACGCAAGAGGTGCGCTCACCTCGAATAGGAAGTCATAAGTTAAGTCACTTGAGGTGCCTGCCTCCATACTGAAAGTGACCGCCTCACCTCTGACGTGAAAGAAGCAAGCCCTAGAGGCGCTTGCCTCAACATCAAAGCGCCCGCCTTCGCAAGCTATCTTGAGGATACAACTCTCAGAAGGCCCCCGCCATCATTCTCGTGGCGACCACCTCACTCTCATAACTTAAGTTCGTGAAGTCCTCAAGCGGCTGCCTTTACATCAAAGTGCCCGCCTTCGGAAGCTATTTCAATGATTGAACTCTTTGAAGGCCTCGCCTTCTTACGCATGACACTTATCTCACTCTTGGATCTAAAGCTTGTAAAGTCCTTAAGCGGTTGCCTCTACATCAATGTGCCCGCCTGATGGCTATCGGAAGATAATGTTATTCTTGAAGGGTTACCACTTGTTCTTATAAGCGATCGCCTAATCCATCTTCACAAAGGAGATTTGCACATGGACCAAGCCTTACTCTTTCGGATTCCCGCTATCTCTAAGCCCCAAAGAATGAAGTGTCACCCTGATCTCATTGGGACCCTGCCTTCGAGGCTGTGGATTTTTGTGGTGGTCGCCCCCACTTATGACGCACCCGCCTCACGACAAACTATTGATTTTGCCATGAAATGCATGTGTTTTAACTTAGACTATAAAAGATATTAACTCTCATTTATTATACAACGTTTGGATAGGGTTTTAGAGGTGGAGACTTTACTCATTCCTCTTTGTTTATTAATGTCTTCTCTTCTAGGCTATATTTAGATATAGGATTTTTTAAAAGAAGAGAAAAAAAGATTTCTCAACAGGCATACTAGGCCATCCACCTCGTGATAGCGATGGAGTCAAATTCATAAAGGGGAAGAATTATGTACTTACTTTATTTGCACATGTTATTGGTATTTTCTATTTGGTTCGTCTATGATATATTGATTTGCCATTATATGATTTCTATTGCAAGTTTGTACAGGTTATGTTTTCATTCTACTTTGGGGTAAGTTGATGCGTCTCTAGCTCATTTCATTGAGAGAGTGAGACTCGATTGGAGGAGAAGGGTAGGGTGTGAGAGGACCCTCTTCTAACGGTTCCCTAGGGCAACGCCTAATAAGTATGCCCTCAAGAATCACGCTAAAAGGCTGGGGGAAATCTTTGAGAGGGTAGTGCGCCTTTAAAGAGACAAACCCTTAGTAAACGCAATAGAATACATTTTATTGGGCCCCAATAAAGGTAAGTGAACACATCCGGTACCTTTTCATCCCAAGAGAATTCCCTATCCTTTTCCCTAGTCTGTGACACAATCTAGTAATTCAGTTAGTTTAATTAAGTTTCAATCATCAGTACAAACAAACAATCAACAAACCTTTATTTGCTTTAGTTAGAGATAAATAGGTAATTTAGGTTAGCTTAGTCTAGACTTGGCAGCAACCTGAATCCTTGAGAGATTCCACATTGGGGTAGCTTGTCGATTCTATAATTGGCTCGTATACTAGCGAGTTATTCTTATTGTTGCAAGAGTGATATCAACTACGAAGTTGGGTATCACATCACTTAGAACTAAAGGAGAAGCGACTTCATAAAAAAGACCTCTTGGCGAGCAAATGCATCACCCAACAAGGAAAGGACATCCGTTGGCTGACACACCTATCTCCTCAAGATGCCAACAAAAAAGATAAGAAGCAACCGCAACTGCCAACAATGGGCCTTTCGATTAGTACTCATATCCATGTAAAAATACCAATATACCCTTGTTTGTACTCTATAAATAGGCCGATTGGCTAATGAGAAAGATAAGTAATTCTTAGGCAATACAATCAAGTATACTTGCACGTATTTCTTTGTATCTCTTCTCTACGTGAATTCACAATCCACAATGTACCAAGTATATTCCCAATTAATTGAGGATCTGGGGGGGCAGATGTACACAGCCTTACCCTTGTAATTATACAAATAGACTGTTTCCATTGCGACCCAATATGTATTGCGTCATTTGATGTATTGAGTTCCAACAACTTCACTAAATAGAGGCACCGGAATTTAATATAGTCATTTTGCTATTGTCCATTATTAGCACAAAGCTAAAAGAATTGTCAATGATGACACTTCTATCCGTGAATTGTATGGTGTAAATCAAGGAAGCAAAACGCACATGCAACCTTAATACATTTTTTTCATGGTTTCATCATTAGGGACATCTGAGGGAAAGTTGAGAAGTTCTTCTTGCTACTAAACTCAAGATGACAAACACACCTCCACCGGAGAACTTACACATCCTTCCTGACAAGGTTTAGAAAGAATGCTAGAAGGAAACTTGCCCTGAGAAAAAAAAACAGAAGAAATGAAGGACGCCTATGAACTAACTCAGCATGAGGTAGGGAGCCAAACTATCCTAACGCCATCTCACTGAAGGAATCCCTTGCAGAGCTCCAAGAGATGTTAACATGAAAGGAGCAAGCACTCGACCAACCATGGAGGAAGCGACCAAACTCCATCCTCGGTGGGGAAGGCCATGTACGAAACTCCTCTCCATTCTCAACTTAGTAAAAGTCACACAACAAAGGTGGAATTTGTGGCTAGCTATGTAAACTGGTTTGAGGTCGTGTGCAATGCCATACCCAAACTTAGAATCAACAATGAACCCCAAAAAAAGCAGAAGTCGTGCGACCATGCCTCGAAGCCGAGTCCCAAACAAAAGAAAGAGAGAAACCCTTCATTAGCAATCAATATGATCATTGGGGGGGATTTTGGCAAATAACCAAAAGCCAAATTCTAGGAGGGATCTCGGCTAGGCCATGACACAAATACCTCCCCGAGCCAACATGAAAATCCCTTTTTGTAAAGCAAAAATCCTGGAGGGCCTTTCTACGTACACACATATGCTAATCATGGCCAAAATATGAAGACTAGACATCAGGAAAATCCTGGTCGACAAAGGTAGTTCCATTGACGTATTATCTTACAATACTTTAAATCGAATGGGCTGGGGAAGGACAGTACTAGAGCCAATTACCACTCTTTTGGGATTTGATGGAGTAAAGGTCGAATCTGTGGGAGCCCTATAGGTCCATGTTGCGTTGGGAAAAGTAGCAAACACTACAGAAGAGGTGGTGTGCTTTGTGGTGGTCCAATAGTTGTTACGTTATGATGCAATACTTGGATGATTTAGCTTGCACCAATTTCGATCTATTGTCTCTGATAGAGCATTTGTAAAGCATGCTAATGATGCATGAGTTATTGCATTTATTCCTTCATTATGTAATATTTCAGTTAAGATCATTGCACCCTTGAATGGTCCTGAGAATTCATCTAATAAGGTTGCATTACCCCCTAATCAAGGCTGCCACTATCGATCTACAAGCTTCAAGAAGAACAAGAACAAATGCAACAACAAGGAGAAGAAAGAGTATGTATATCAAATGCTCATGTTTCAAAGTTCAAGACATCTCTTGCTCTTGCTGAATCTAATGATCAAAAACACAAACTCAGGACCATTATTACTCAGGGATGGATGATCTGAACCAAGTTGATCACAACCAGAAGCTGCAAACAACAAAGTAGAAAATCGGTTTGCAGAAAACCCGAAAATGTAGCAGCAGAATTAGGCAGATCATGAAGCATTTTTTAGGAACTACCAGAAGTGAATCAGAGTGGTTTAGCATGATCCACCTGAAGGCGAATGTTCAAATGCAACTCAGGTACACACTAAAGCTCTGATACATGAATTTCATATGACCAGAAGATCAAAAAAAATTGGGAAGTGATGAACTAAACCAGCATGCAGAGCTGTCAAAATTATGTTTTGACAGTTTTGTTGTTTTGCTGGTATTAACGATTTCTGTCTAGGTCTTCAAGTGTTTCCTTGCACGTGCTGCTATACAACTTACAGACAGAGACATACATGCCACGTTCAAGAGAAATCA
>JAOWBN010020949.1:0-22291 GCA_028565015.1 Pinguicula moranensis
ATCCTGCAGACCTTGGATCTCGACTTCCCATATACAACTGAAAGTTACAAACTCTTTTCCCAGGTCACCAATGAACAAGAGCTCATTAACTCTTGGACATTATTCTGTTACTGAATTTCTTTCATTTTTTACAGCGAGTGATTGCTGGTGATATTAAAGAATCTGTCTGTCGAGCACCGGACACCGCATATGATGGTTTGTGCTTTTTTTTGGGCTAACCTTACTTAATTTCTCATAATGGTGATCACATCCATAGTTTTGCAAGTAGTGTTCAAAGTAGGGAAGATGATTCTAAGCCCCTGTTTTGCGCAGCCTTCTAAAAATTATAATTGGCTTATAAGCACATTTTTTCAAAAAATAACTCATTTTTTGAAAAAAAGCTCTTACAAGCCAATTATAAGCATAAGAAGGCTGCACAAAACACCCCTTAAATCAAATCGATTAGCATTACTGTAGTTTGATGCATCAAAAACCACTGAACAGACTGCCTTAATCTGTTAGGCCTGTTGAATTTGATTTGCCATATCTTGCATCCCAGAATATTAAACATTCTGCAGTAAGATGTTTGATGGGCTCTTTCTGTATGTGTTACTCCATGGTAGCCCATTATGTATGCGTGCTCTATGTGATCCCGAATGTTATCTTACTGGAGCCAACACCTGCTAATGCATTTTCCGTCTGCAAAATGAGCTTCCTGAAATTGCTAGTTTTTTTTCTTAGAATTCAATTGTCTCTTGAATCTCTGTACTTTGAGCTATCTACTTGCCACACTTATTGGGATTGCTTGGAGTTGGTATAGGTTACTTTTAGCAGACCATCTACCCTGTACTTTGTGTGTGGCCGTCAGCACTATGTTCTACCGAAAAGTGATTTAGATAAGGCAAATTGAATTACTATTTTCACTTTGTCATACAGTGCACAAGTTCAGAAACACTGATACCATTTCATTTTGTCAGAAACTTCATATTCAAATATTCCAATGACGTCTTATGAGCTTCCAGATGGACAGTAAGTTATTCTCAAGTTGTTTTTCTTTTTCATTTTTGTCCACTATTTATGAGAACCAGTATTTTTAATATGCCATTCAGTTATGAAAGATCTATTTGCCTTCTCTGAACTCAATAAGTCGATTGGTGAAGATATGCAATGTGTTCAACTTAATATAACCATATGTGCATATGGTTTCCTTTTTCACTGTTTATATTTTGTGCATAAAGTTATCGGACATTTTGTTCTACTTTATTTTGTCATGTTTTTAATATGGTTTATTTACTTGATGACGTCATTAGGACGATAGAAATTGGTGCTGACAGATTCAAGATCCCTGACGTGCTGTTTAATCCATCTTTAGTTCGGGTGGGTGTCTGAACCTTCTACTTCTTTCATAATGTTAATCACCGTCAATTTCATTGGCAACTTACTTCACGAGTTGTCGAATTGTGGGGATTTTCTTTTCCTTTATTCTCTTGTTTGGGCATTTGAATTTCATTTTTGATGCCTTTTCAGCCAATACACATGTGGATGTGCTTTTGCATATTCTACACAAGATGTTAAATTTCGTAAGATACAATTTATTATTTTACACATTACCTTTATGGTCTCAGATTTTGTCCATATAGGCAATGAACTGCTTTAGTACTGTGGTTACGGGTTATTCTGCGTTTGGTTCTTTTGGCAAAAGTTGATGGACATGTAAATTTCCATCTTTTACCATTGTTCTTTGGGTCAAGTAGTTTTTTTGGCATGTTGTCTTGAAATTTACTTCGTTTCAATTAAAATTGATGACTTATGAAACTTTCTATCATAGTTTTGTTCCACTCTTTGCTAAAAGCAGCGTTTCATAGTTTGAACTAGGCCATTAATCTAACTTGTGTTTTGGGCGGTCTAATAATGTGATGTCCATCTCAGACTATACCTGGTATGGAAAGTTTCGGAGAGATGTCTGTCTCTGCCCGTGGTCTTCCCCAAATGGTGAAATTTTTCTCTTTGTATATAGCTTTAGTGCTCTTCTCTAGTTTAAAATGTAATGCTTTTATGAAAATTTTCCAGGTCATTGAGAGCATAAACAAGTGCGATGTTGATATCCGAAGAGAGCTTTATAGCAGCATATTGGTAAGACAGTTTGTCCTTCTAACATGACTTTACAAAATATTCATGTTCATTGAAGTTGTAGATTCTCCCTTCCTTTTGCTTTTCTTGATTCGCCAATATCAGGTTATATATCCTTTCATGTTTTTGTTATTTTTCTGTCATTTGGTATTTTACTAAGTCTGATTGTTATTAAAAAAAACTATCCTTAAGCTGAATTTTCATCCTGTAGTCTACCATGCCAAGTTATACTTTAGTACTTCCTCTCTGCCCTGCCTCTTGTACTTTTCTATGTTAATGCTCGACTTCCTTGCTGGTGCTCAGATGTTCTGGCATTTTAGTCCTTGAGAAATTTAGATAGTTATAAGTTGTATTGCTCTAATCACGATCAAATATGGTATAAAGTATGTCTGTGATACTATCTTCTTGTGTGCACTTGGACCTTGATTTCAATGACTTGTTTCCATTGATCAACCATCTTCTTTTCCTGCTCAAAATCTGTATAGAAGATTAAACAGAAGGTCCATGTTCTGATCAACTTTTTTCTTTCTTTCTAAAAGTAGGATATAAATTCTACTCATATACGGTGCTCTTTCTATTACATGTAATGAATACTTAAAAGATGTTCTTGGCCTTTGATTTAGAATCAATGATGACCAAAGGTTTGTGCCACTATCATCATTAGATAGCCTAAATGCAAAGGCTATACTTAATGGAAATGTTTGTGTCCATTATAACAAAAAGAAAACGACCTGAAATATCATGAAATTCCTAATTGTTCCTTTGCATATCCATGCACCTCAACGTTGCACGTTATGAGTTTCTTTTTATTATTTCACTAAAATAATATTTGCTCGTCTTCCAGATAACAAACAGCATATACTGATATGTAATCCTCTTTCAGCTTAAGCCTGCGTACTCCAAATTCAATGTCCTTAAAATATTTCCTTCAAAACACAAGCCATCCCTTCCTCTATTTTACTTCTAGATGATCTTTCACCATCTGAAAGTTTAAAATTTTGCTTATGTATTTTTGGTTGTCCCTTGTGCAGCTTGCCGGGGGTACAGCATCGATGCAACAGCTAAAGGAACGTCTTGAGAAAGATTTGCTGGAGGTTCTGTCATTATATTATTGCTTTTGTGATGAGTATATCCTGCATGTTTGTTGTCTTGATGATGGACAGCCAATGTTTTCCTTGAAAGAGAAGACGAACTATATACTGCTTAAAATTTTCATCTACAGCTCTGAACTAGTTTAGTATTCTCTACCTTTGGTCTCAACCACAAAAATCTTCTTCTCAGCTTTGTGGTAGATTTTCCCTATTTCCAGATTTTTTTAGTATAAACTTCACTTGTTTTTCGAAAATAACAATATGATGGTGACTTGTTGATTGAATTACTGTTTTGTTTAACCTTTTGGCAAGATGATTCCAGAGGGGTGCCACTTGCTTACTCTGAAAATTTAAATATTGGAATTTTACTCTTAAGCATCTTATAATGCTTATAGGAATCTCCTCAAGCTGCAAGGGTCAAAGTTTTAGCAAGTGGAAATGCTACAGAAAGGAGATTCAGGTTAGAATTTTGATTGCTTACTTTTCCTTTCCTATTGTTTGAACATACCGGCTATGCTTCTGCAACTTCATGTTATAAACAAATGTACTCTCGTGTGCCCTTTAATAGGAAATAATTTTGAATAGTCCTATATTGTGTTTTCGTAAACCGACCATCTTATCCTGGAAAGTTCCTTCTTAACTTAAAGGAAGCAATGAATGCTTCTGAATTTTGATATTTGAAAAGTTTATTTTTGTTTTTCTCTTTGTTTTTCCAAAAAACTCTCAACTGGATCCCCATTCCAATTCAAACATAGACAACTGCAAGGTGGCGGTGTGTTGGATGATGACCGCACACCTGCATTAAGTAAGATGTGATGACATAGCATAAAATATGCTAAAATTAAAAAAACTTGACTTGCTTGCATTTTTTTGTAAATTGTGATCCTACGATATTTCCACAAGATAATAATCTTCAAGCTCTTTTAGTACAATGGTTATCTCATCTGCACATTCACATCCCCTTTCTTTTTTAACCCGAGTACCAGATATATTAGATTCACCTTCCGAGTCGAGCATTTGCCCCCAACTTAAAGACTAGTTATTACTGTCAGTTTTATGCTGGCTATTACTTGTATGCGTGCAGTGTTTGGATAGGGGGTAGTATATTGGCATCACTTGGCTCCTTTCAGCAAATGTGGTTCTCAAAGACCGAGTAAGTTGTAATCAACCCCCCCAAACCTTCACTTTTTCACACATGGGCTTCGAGCCTCCTGGACAACTTTTCTCAGTCTTGTTGACAATAATGTTTGCACAGGTTCGAAGAGCATGGATCTTCTTATATCCAACGGAAATGCCCGTAGCATAAACCCGCGTTTAGTGCGTAATGCGAATTTTCTTCCTAGTTACAGTTATTGCATGCTATGTATCATTGTCCTGCACTGATCCTTTTATGGCATTCTGCTTATAGAAGTAGCTACTAACTTAGCTAGAGGAAGATGTAGCTTATGCTTCGACGATCACAGGCCTAGAAAAACTTATACTCATAATTCGAAGGAAAACCTAATAATATTCGTGGATGAACATTATTTGTTGAAAATAACTTTTCCATTGAGATGTAAGCTTGTGTTGTTCTTGATATGGTAAGAACTATTATCTACAGATGTGAGGTGCCCCCCATGCAACGCAAAAAACAAATTGAGAATGATGCGATGTCATGAAATTTTTTCGGCAGAAAATCTTTCATTGGCTGAGCTTAGATATCTCAAGCGGGGGGCACTTTGGTAATAATTGAGACAGTAGGGGTGTCCAACGGTCTTAGCGATAGCGGTAAGCCCCTCACCGCTTCCGCTAAGTTAACGGATTTGAAAATTTCATTCGCTTCCGCTAACCGATATTCCGCTTCCGCTACTTCCGCTAAGATAGCGGTAGCGATAGTGGAATCCGCTAATTCCGCTAATAAATAAAGCTTAACAGCCGGGGTTACTGGCTTGGGTTGGCAACAGGAGCTCAGAGGCGGATCGAGCAAGAGTTTTTGCCTTTTGTGGTAGTTACTTGACTACCCAGCAATTAGTATATGAAAACAAATATTTCATCATATTTTTAGGCTTCGGAGGATGTAGATTCGCTATTGAGCAGAGCCTGGAGTTAGAGCTCACCTTTTCGACTTTCGTTGCATTTTTAATAGCTTTTCTTTCCCTTCTTTCTGAAGTACCAGTCTACGCGGAAAGGATAGGGGATGCCCTAACCTAGGTTTTCGAGTTATGAAGAAAAGAAAATTCTCAATCTGGTTGAAACGAGCGTCCGTCCGTCCTGAACATGAATTTATATTTTTATGTTTTTAAGTTAAATAATAATGGTATTGGCGGAATTAGCGGAACACCGCTATCGCTACTGCCATCACTACCGCCATCGCTACCACTAATATAGCGGAATGCATTTTGTTCGCCGCTTTCGGCGGTATAGCGAAAGCGATAATGGTTTTCCACTAATTCCGCTTCCGCTAGACACCCCTAAAGATTGTGGATTTCTCACCTTTACTGATCAACCAAGCTCTTCAATGGGAATTTGAACCATACACACTCGTCTTTCTAGATGATCTTTCTGAGGATGCTATTGTGGATTTCTCACCTTTACTGATCAACCAAGCTCTTCAATGGGAATGTGAACCACACACACCCGCCTTTCTAGATGATCTTTCTGAGGATGCTAATGCAATAGCATCCGAACTAACTGGTGGTAAGGTAACTCTCTAGACTTGTAATCTATGGGCATATGCATTGGCCACCAAATATTTTATGTTGTACAAGGTGGCGACCTAGAACTGGATATCTACCAAGACCTCATATAATGTTACCCATGATGTTGGTAAGCTATTGTTTTGCGTGATCAAGCAAGTAACGATCAATCTTGGGTGCATCATCTTTGACACTATCCTATCAATTTCTCTACCACGTAAATTTCGCATTCTTGCTTGATATCGCAGCTATTAAGCAAATAAAACGTTGCTCTGTCTCTACTAGATTTTGGTATCGATGTTAAAATATGCGTTCGTAAGTTCTTCTAAAAAATAGCTTTTGGCTTTTCAACCGCCAAACACTTTTTGGAGTCTTGGCAACAGTGGCTTTTGGTGATAGCTTGTGTGTAGAAAAACCTAAAA
Organism: Pinguicula moranensis; assembly: GCA_028565015.1. Lineage (NCBI taxonomy): Eukaryota > Viridiplantae > Streptophyta > Magnoliopsida > Lamiales > Lentibulariaceae > Pinguicula > Pinguicula moranensis. Next base: position 6,298 of record JAOWBN010020949.1, read on the forward strand.
TAGCCTGAGGTGACTTTTGGAAAAGCTTATTTTGCAATGCTCATTTTCAAAAGTGTAATAACTTGCAACTACTGCCTAAGATCATGTATAATGCTGATAGTCTCGTAACCAAGACAAATGATCTTAGTCTTTGGGTGTTTCTAGGGGTGGACGTTCGGAATTCGGAATTGCCCATTTTTTATCCGATCCGTATTTTGTTCGGAAGTGATATTTCATTTTTGTTCTGTTTCGTATTGGAATTCGGAACGATGTTCGAAAATTCAGAAATTTCGAACAATAACAAAAATATTCGAAAAAAGCATTTCGAAAAAAAAAATTGAACATCATTGATACAAAAGTTTATATATGCATAACAACTTCTAATCCAGTCCGTTGATTTAGTTTCAATCTACGGTGTCAAGCATATCGAAATAAGCAAACAACCACTACCGTTAGATATAAGTGATAATGAACGAACCAGATTACACCAAATAAACCGTCAAATACCATCCGTTGGATCATGTCAGATGATCCAACGGTTATGACCCTTCGTATTCAGCGTATCGAATACGCAACATTGACAACCGTTAGATCAACATTAGAATAAACGGTCCAAATCAATTCATACAGGATTGTCAAATAAGAAAAAATAGCCGTTGGATATAAGGAGATCAACGGTTCAGATTACTACATGTGTAAAAATAAACTTGTAATTCCACAATTATCCAATTTTTCGAAAAACACAGGGGCAACATAGTAAATTCACACTTTTAATGGCAAAGAGGTAATTTCAGAATTATTTAGTGGCATTTTTTATACTTCATCCAACACTGGAGAAGTCACATGCTGTAAGAGAATTGGTACAAAGCTAGAGGAAATCAAATTCAAACCAAGAACTATGCAAGGAAGGCGTTAACTCATTCATCTTGACACCATAGACAGAATCACTATACAGTTTCAGCCATTGCAGAAACTCTTAAGTTGTCTAATGGCCGTCCCTTCACAAGTTTATTCACCTCAATCTATACTGTAGGAGTTGAAGAAACAATTCAAGTGATTTCATGAGATTATATATGATACACTGTACACAATGGCTATAATGAACTGTGCCAGTACTTGAATATGGATGGAGATGGATTACCTTCACGATTTTGAGTTTGTTAAAAATGTCTGGAAGGACCTGTAGTTCTGGATCATGTCATATTCAGTCTTGGCATCAAAGTTCACCTACAACAGAATGATATATCAGCAATTCAATGAAAGCTGACATAATATAAACAGGAAGATCTGCGAAACTAAACTGTCACCTTGTGCAGGGGAACAACTCCCGCCATGCCCAACAACTGACATTGCACGGCCTCAGATGCCGCCTGCACGAAAGTAGTATAGATATCAGGAAATACGATAGCGGTCGGTCGGGGGTTTCAGAAACAATTAGATCAAATGTACACAGCAGCAGTCTCATCATCCGGGAGGACATTTAGGACAGGTTGCTAAGCTCTACATATTTCTAACCAGAAATGTCTTTAGAAGTAGTGCAGAGAGACTGAGATGGAAGGAATGCTAAGACAGACAGAGCAGTATTAGCAGGCAACGTGCTTCTGAATTCATTTTGAGATTACAGAAGGAGCAAATTGAGTCAAGAAAAGAAGATTCAAGAAGTGAGCAGTGATCCACATCCGTATAGTTTTCCAACAAAAAGAAGTTGTTTGAAACAACTTCCTTTGCTTCTATCAATCCATTTCGAATTTTAAACAAGTCCTTGTCTCCACTAATCTCAAGTCCAATCCAGAACATAGATTCAGGCATCACAGGTATAAATAAAGGTTCATTACAGGGACCTCAAATATGACAATTGGCAAGCTTACTCATTACTCTTTTGTAGAAAATAATATGAAAACTTGTACTGTATTAAGAATAACTCCTTTGCGTATATATATAATATTACAACTCAAATCCTAATTGACTCTAGAACTATAAATCTTATAGAACTTTATTCAATCATAACTCTATTTGATAAATTATATCAAATACCAACACTCCATCTCAAGATGGGCGAAATATATCGATTAAGCCCATCTTGTTATAGAGTCTATCCATATCTATTGTCCTAAGACCCTTAATGAGACATTCTACAATCGGTTCATTGGTAGTCACATGTCTCAGTTTTAAGAGTCCACTGGTCAGCTTCTCTTTGATGAAGACCCTGTCAATATTTACATGTTTGGTTCTGTCATGTTGAACCGGATTGTTTGCAATGTTGACAACTAACCTTTTATCACACTATAGCTGCATCTGTGCTCCCTCCTTCACTTTCAACTCCATCAGAAGTGACCTCAACCACATCATCTCAGTAACACTCAAGGTCATGGTTCTGTACTATACTTCAGCTGAAGAACGGGCAACCACAAACTGTTTCTTGCTCTTCCAGGAGACTAAATTGCCTCATATAAACACGAAGTACCCAAATGTGGACTTTCTGTAATCAGTACAACTAGCCTAATATGAATTACAGTATTCTTCAATGCTTAGGTACCCATTCTTCTGAAAGGTCAACCTCTTTCCCAGTGCACTCTCCAAGTATCTCAATATCAAGTACACTGCATTCATTTGAGCCTTTCTAGAGTCATGCATGTACCTGCTTACCACACTCACAACAAACGATATGTCAGATCGGGTATTAGAGTTCGGCATATGGGTGGTCCGGATTGTAAAAGGGTATTACACCTTGAAAATGGACCGGACCATTTTTTAAATGGGCCAAACCCGTATCCGTCCATTTTGTGTAAGCCCGAAACCATATCCATCCGTATCCGCTCAATTTTTTTTAAAAATAACGAATTAAACCTTTTAAACCCATTCAAACTGTTTTAGTCCGTTCAAAATGTTTATATAAACGTATATTCATTTAATCTGTTTATATAAATATATATCTGTTTTACCATATTAAATCATTTTAACCCGCATGTTTTAAAAAAATGAAATTAACCCATTTTTAAAAACATTTAAAGTTTAAATCATAACTTAAGGTTTATAAATTTTAGGGTTTAGTATAAGATTTAGGTTTTAACTCCCCTTAAATAAATTCGAAGGCCTAAACTAAACTCTAAAATTTATAAACTTATAAGTTTAATGTGTGAACCATAAAAGTATAACATATATTCAGTTTGTACCCTAAGTATATATATACCTCTAAGTTTATAAGTTCACAAAGTTTGGAACATGTCATTATTATAAATATATACAAACTTATAAACTTGGTGTATATATTTATAAACTTAGGATGTATATATAAGTTATATACTATATATAAGTTTAAAGTTATAAGTTTATATCCTATTCCCTAAGTTCATAAGTTTATAAATTTATAGTTACAAAATTTATAAGTTATATTTTAAGTTAAAAAGTTTATATAAACTTATAAACTTAAGATATGAAATATAAATTATAAGTTTATATGAATTTATAAACATAATTTATGAACTATAAAATATAAACTTATAAATATTTATGAACTTATAAACTTAGCTATATGAATATGAATTATAAAAAACATTGAAAAAAATAAAATTGAAAAATAATGCGGTCTAAACGGGTCCAGCCCGTATCCACACAAATTAAAATTTGAAAATTTGTATCTGCTCGTTTTACTAAACGGTTTAGCCCGAACCGCCCGTTTTGCAGTCGTAAACCGCCTAAGATCGCCCGTTTTTTAAACGGGCTGACAGGAAAACAGTCCGGACTGAGCTAAAATGATTTTGGCCTGTTTATCCCGGATCGGATGTCTCTCTGTATCGGGTATGACTCAGGTAAATCAATTGTCCCATCAATGTCTGATATCTTTCTCTGTCAACTATCCCACCAATATCAACACTCAAAATCACTTTATGCTCGATTGGTACTTTGGCAGGGCTGCATCCTAGCATACCTATCTCTTTCAGCAAATCTAGGACATACTTCCTCTAGCATAAGATTATCCCATTGGGCCCCCGAACTACCTCTATTAGGGCTATCTATCGGTAAGTGGTAGTAGCGGGAAATCGCTATTGGCTACTGCTACCGCTATCGTTACCGCAGCGGCATACCGGTAGCGGTAGCGGATACTTGAACCCAAACCGCTACATTAGCGGTAGCAGTAGTAGTGGATATCGCTACTATCGCTACTACCGTTTTCTTTAATTAAATAAATAAATAAACTAAAAATATAAATAAGTTTTTCTCACTCCATTTGTGATGGTTGATGTTGTAGTATTGTACTATGTTTGAAGGTTGATGTTTCATGTATGAAAGATTTTTTATTTTTCTATTGCCCCATCCAATATCTTGATTGCGACAGTGCAATGGAGAATGGATGCAAGAAAGAGACTTTCATTTATAGTCTTTTATTTTGATATGTGGAAGATATAAGGAGGAAATGACCATATTTGTATTTGATCTGTGGGAATATATATAAATTTGGAGTAAGAAGTTTTCGATTTATATGAAGAAAATTAGGAAATAAAGATATAAGAATTAAAACACTCAAAGCAAATGAAAAATAAAAAAATCATAACATAAAATTATATATATGACCATTTTTTTTTTTTTTTAACTATAGTGGTAGTAGCGAATTCCGCTACAGTTACCGCTATCATAGCGATAGTAACGGTAGCGAAATAACGGTAAGCGGTAGCGGTAGCGGATGACATTTTATAATCCACTTTAATAGCGGTAGTGGTAGCGGATGAGGGCTATCCGCTACCGCTAGACAGCCCTAACTTCTTTCCCAAAGAAGTATCTCATCTGTTCTAAGTCTTTCATCTTAAATTCTTTACTCAGTCTCACCCTCAACTTTGTTATCTCACTCTTATCATCACTTATGATAATCATGTCATCTAGATAGACTGCCAGCATCGTGGTGTGATCTTCTGTGTGCTTTAGAAAGACAGTATGGTCGGCATTGGTCTGATGATATTCCATGCCTCCCATAGCTCTCCTAAATCTGTCGAACCATACTCTTGGGGCTTGCTTCAAACCATATAAGGACCTCTTGAGCTTACAAACCTTTCTAGGTGTCTGAGCAGGGTCAAAGCGTGGAGGGATGTCCATGTACACCTTATGGAGTAGATCATCGTTGAGGATTACATTCTTCACATCGAGCTAATACAGATTCCATCATTTGTTTAGTGCTATGGAGACTAAGGTCCTGACAGTATTCATCTTGGCAACTGGTGCAAAAGTCTCATCACAATCAATGCCATAAGTCTGGCTGTAACCCTTTGCTACTAGTTGGGCCTAGTATCATTCCACTGCTCCCTTTGGGTTCTGCTTTACAGTAAACACCCACTTGCTCCCAACAGTCTTATTCTCAGGTGGTAGTGATATAAGCTCCAAGGTTTTATTCTTCACAAGGTCTTCCAACTCTTCACTTTGAATCCTCCTTTGCAACCTGCCAATACTTAGGCATAAAGGCATTATCCAAAGAAACAATAAAGGCCCCGTGGCTAGCTGATATGTGAAAGTAAAATATATGATGAGCAATATCATATGGAAATCCGTATCGCTCAGGTGGAACCCCTGCATTGACATAGGTAGTTCGCCTTAACGATGAGGGAGAAGGAGAAGGGTGGAAAGGAATAATGTCACCTGTGGGTGCTGAGTGATCTGTAGTGGATGGTGTAGATGTCTCCGGAGTCAAGGTCGATCGAGCATTCGAGACATGGGACAAGTGCTCGCATCTCAGTATCATCTCATTTCCTATGATACATGTAGCGCAGCTCCAGAGTATCAATATCACCTAGACTTATCTTCTCACCACCATTTGTGTCTTGAGTAGGAGAAGGGCAAAAAATTGCCCCTACAGTCACTGTATACCTCATTCCACTTTCCCCCTCATGCCATATACTTACACTTTCCCCCTCTCGCGCCATACTGAGGTGAGTCCACGAATGGTGGGGTTTCCCCTCGGGTGAAATAAGGCCCAACCTCTCAAAATGTAACATCCATACTTACAAAATGATCGTCGCTCGATTGGACTCCAACAAACATAACCCTTTTGATCAATCGAGTATCCCACAAAGACACATTTAACTGCTCGTGGATCCAACTTACCGACTCCAGGTCGGTTATCCTTCACAAAGCATACACAACCAAATGTCTGCAGTTCCAACACATCTCCTCTGATGCCAATTAGTACATGAAATGGAGATTTTCACTCCAGTATTCTGGAGGGTATTCGATTTATCGAATAAGTTGCTGTCATAACTGTTCGTCCCCAAAAATGTTTTGAGACTTTCATCATCATACTCCTCGCAACCTCAAGGGGGTGATGATTTTTTTTTCTTTGCAACCCCATTTACTGTGTTGTTTAGGGACATGTAGTCTGATGTCTAATCCCATGTGATGACAAATAATGCAAACGATTGATTCATATATTCCGTGCCATTGTCAGATCTCAGAACCTCACAACTACACCAAACTGAGTCTGAATCTCTCCCTGTGAAAATTCTTAAAACGAGCAAAAACCTCACTATTATTTTTCATCAAGTATAACCAAGTAACTCGGGAGCAACAATCGATAAACGTCACAAAATAACAAAATCCATTAACTGTCGAAATATGGAAGACCCTCAAACATCAGAATGTATCATATCAAAAAACTGAGAACGCCTATGAAGAGAGCTAATATAAGAGCTTTTGGTATACTTACCAAGCTCACAAGCATCACATACTAACATGTCCTTATTAATCTTTGCAAAAAAAGGGGATACAAATGACTCATAAGGGGAAACGAGGGTTGACCTAAGCATCTATGGTTAAGCAACATGTCTGCCACAATCCTATTCTCCCTCTCCGATTTCTCTATCATCAATGAAAGGGCAGAGTCCATGCTCTGTCTATCCAGATGCCACCGTCCATCACACCATCTTCTAGTCCCAAGAACCCGGTCGGACCCCTTTTTTTTGGAAGATCACATGTGGAATATAAAAAACAACACGACAATTTAAGTTAAGAATGATCAAACTGATAGAGAGATGGTTAACTAGAAAGAAAGGGGCATGCACAACTTTGGATAGTGTCAGAGTGTCAGCGGTGGGAAAGGATGGAAGTGCAAGGGAATCAGACATACCTTGTACAGCTGAGTGTATAGCAACATTACCAGACGCATGTGGTAGGATGGATGAATAATCTCCTGTTCCTCCGAGTTCATCCTCCTCAGTATCCACAGTTAAGTGGGTACGATAGCCCCCACATCCTCTACCTTTCGCTTAAACTCTCCGACCTCGTTGACCATGACCGCCTCTATCACGTCCCCTCCTTCAAAAGTCTCGATCTCTCCTCAGCTGGGGACAAGACTCCATAAAATGTTCAGACTCACCACACTAATAACAATTGCGAGTCTCAGTCAGTGTATGATCGGCAATGACTAAGACCTTGATCCTACGACAGGCTTAGCCTTGTGTAGTTGAAGTCGGGTCTCCTCTTGTAATATCGCAGCAATTGCCTCACTCAGAGGGGAAATAGTCTGCTGACCCAACAAAATTGATCGCCATATATGATAGATCGGGTCCACATCTTTCAAAATTTTATTGTCTTTTCTTCTTTTCGAAGCTTCCGATTGGGGCAGTCGGTAGAACAATCCGCTAGGGGCTGAAAGAGATCCAAAGATGCCCATAATCTTTGCAGACAAATAGTGTATTCCTGCATAGGTTTGCCCATTTGTGTTTTAGCATCTATCTATAATCGGATTTGAAACTTTCTAACTTGATTCTCCGTGCCAGAATAATCTTCTTTTAATCGTATCCACATGTCCCTCACAACCTTGAGATTATCCACTGAAGAGGAGATCTCGGGAGTCATCAAATTCAGTAATCACAAACATAAAGTGCCCTGTGTGGCCTTCCACTTAGAAGCGTTCGTAGCATCATTGCACTCCTCTTACTTTCTAGTAGAGATCGGCAAATGGGCCGGGTCAAACAGGTGCGGCCCATTTTACCCATTTAAAAATGGGTCACGGTCAGCCTGCCCATTTATTAAACGGGAAGCAGCGTGCCCTTAAATGGGCGGGCTTGTGCCTGCCCATTTATTTAATGGGTCGGCCGCAGGTTTTGTATTAAAACTCGCGGGTAGGCCCGCCCGCCCCGTTTGGCCTAACCTAAAATCATGGTTCACACTTCACAGTGAACTTCACGTCTTCATACATTTGTGAATTGAATTTCACAACACATAACACATTCACAGCTCACTCCTCGCGCCGCGTCGGGCCGTTCCTCCAGACTTCCACTACTTCGTTTTTTGGTTATTCCTCAAACATTCTCACAGAATCGCACGCAGACGCCGTTCGATTCAATTCTATTTCAAGTTTGAACTGCAAGGTTTGATTTTGGGAATAAGTTTTGGATTTTATTAGGTTGAGCTGTTTAGTTTAGTTTTTGATTTTATGGATAAAGTTTAGGGTTTCGTTGTCGGATTTTTTCTGTTGAGAAATTTGCTTGTGGTATGTGGTGGGTTGATTTTTATGAGGGTCTTCACTCTTCAGGTTGAAAATTTTTCTTGTGATATGTGCGACTTTTTACTTGAATTTGATGTAAAGATTTCATTCTTCAGGCAGAGTTTGTTTATCTCTGAAAAGATTAAGATATAAGAGAGAAATGAAAGAACGAAAACTTGCTCACACCCTTCTATTGTTCCCTCTGGTTGCCTACATCTATATTTATACGTCTTCTTCTGGGGTACATTTTGGTAGAAAAACATCCTTCATTAGACCTCTTGTCTTCCGTTTCTGATTCAGGAATTGCAGCTATCTTTATACATCTTTGAAATCTTGATTGGTGCTTGAAACTGCCTGTTTCTTAAAAGGGTCAAGTATGTAACTGCAAAAAGGTAGAATCTTTGAGGTCTTTTTTGCATTGAATTAATGCTCCCTTGCTCTCAAGTGATTTAATACATCCGCTCGCACTTTATAAATGATGGGTTCTCGCTATCTTTGTCAGGCTGCTTCTTACTCTTGCTCTTTGGACTATGCCATTTCCCCTTAATTTGCTCTGAAGGATGATGTTCAGCTTTCCAAAAATGGGGTGTCGCTAGCTTTCCTCTTGTACCTTCTGATTATTGCGTGGTTTGAAGCTTGAGGGTCATAAAATTCTGAGATTCTGATCCATATTTTCTACCATGTAAACTAAGTTTTAGGTTATCTAGCTTGTTCTTTTGGGTTCCTGCACTTCAGTTCGAAATAGTTAATGGGTAGAAACTTCTTGGTTTGATGTAAGTGGCGTATTGATTATGATGGATCTGAGTTTTATCCCCGTTAAACGTTAGTTTAAGATCTCAGGTAATGGCAAGAATCTGTTTGTCTAAGTAATCTTTCTTCCTGATCAGAAATGAATTCTCTTCGCTAGAGTTATTACTCTATAGAATGACATGGAATCTAAGTAAGAGAAAAGAGTTTGGTTTTGTATAATTCTATCCCTAATCAAATTTGTTTCATAAAGATACATCTTTTTTATTGTATCTATGTAGAGACTGAGAGAAGCTCGCTTCATATTTATACTAGGTAAAGTTTCTAAATCAGTGAGTATGGGTATGGTCATGTACATTCTGAAACTTCTCGTCCGTAATGGTTCAATGTTTGCTTTGTCAATGACCTTCTCTTGCAACTCTGCCACCACCTTTACTCCTTTGATCATGCAAATCTAATTCCAGTTGTGTTTGCCTCTCGAGTCACTTCCGATTCATTTCCAATTTCTTTGTCGGTTCGGCTACTCATTTTGTTGTTGGAAGACAAGAAAAATCTGCTCTCGAATTTGTAATTTGGCCATTTAGATGGAGGAAACATTTGTTCCATTCCGTGGTATTAAAAATGATATTAAGGGAAGGCTTCTATGCTACAAACAAGACTGGAGTGGTGGACTGCGTGCAGGTATCAGGTTTGTGTCCTGTATTGACCCTCAACTTTGAACACGTATAAAGCACTGTTTCCCATTTAACATGATATCATTTCCTGGGGAATTAATCTCACAAGATTGTTCATGTAGTTTAAAATCATAGGTTCCATAATCAGTATGTTAATGTTCCTCCCTAGGATCTTGGCTCCAACAACATACATATTCTTTGCATCAGCAATTCCTGTTATCTCTTTTGGGGAGCAGCTGGAAAGAAACACTGGTAACGTTATGCTTTTATTTGATTCGTCAAAATTCAGCACCTGGACTTCTAGTGTTGCTCAAGCAATTGCCGATTTTTCATTGTTATAGATGGAACTCTGACAGCAGTTCAGACTCTAGCATCAACAGCTCTTTGTGGGGTGATCCACTCGATCATAGGTGGCCAGCCACTTCTCATACTTGGTGTAGCTGAGCCCACAGTTTTAATGTACACATTCATGTTCGACTTTGCTAAAGATAGGAAAGACTTGGGGCCGAAGCTGTTTTTAGCATGGACAGGATGGTATAGCTTTCTGGAACTCGTGATTCAGCTTATTTTGCCACCGAGTATGAATTTAACATGGTTGAGTTCAGGGTCTGCATGTGGACTGCCCTTTTGCTTTTCTTGCTGGCTATCTTGGGTGCATGCTCGATCATCAATCGGTTTACACGCATTGCTGGTGAACTGTTTGGCCTTTTAATCGCAATGCTTTTTATGCAACAGGCAATTCGTGTGAGTATACTCCCCTCATTTTCAATATAAGAAACAACGTTTTATAGATACAGTGTGAACATTGCTTTAGGCACACTGCATAATTTGCTTCCTTTTCTATAGCATTCCCCTGGCACTTATGGCTCCCTTTTGTTTTGTTATTTGACTTGTGAAAGTGTGATAAATTTACTGATAAATACCATACAGGGAGTTGTGGAGGAATTTGGCATCCCACAAAGAGAAAACCCCAAGGCTACTGCATTTTTACCTTCTTGGCGCTTTGGAAATGGAATGTTTGCGCTAGTGCTCTCATTCGGTCTTCTGCTTACTGCGCTGAAGAGCCGAAAAGCGAGATCATGGAGGTATGGAGCAGGTATGTCGAGAAACATTGGGAATTCCACTGTTGCTGCTCAAACTAAGATTTATTGATTTCTTTGTCGTGAAGATTCTGACTTTTGTAACACTTTTATGATTTGAAGGATGGCTTCGAGGATTTATTGCAGACTACGGTGTCCCGTTGATGGTTCTTGTGTGGACCGGTGTATCTTATATTCCAACTCACGATGTTCCAAGTGGAATTCCTCGACGCCTTGTTAGCCCAAATCCTTGGTCAGCTGGTGCATACTCAAACTGGACTGTCATTAAGGTACTCCTGCTTCTTTTCCAGTGGTGCAAGTTGAAAGGAAAAGATCCCCATATTTGGATTGTATGCATACTCTTTGAATGTCTCGTCTGAATGCTGAGATACTGTTTACGAACAGGAAATGGGGAAAGTGCCACCACTTTACATAATTGGAGCATTTATTCCGGCCACCATGATCGCCGTACTTTACTACTTTGATCATAGCGTTGCATCTCAACTTGCACAGCAAAAAGAGTTCAATCTCAAGAAGCCTGCATCTTATCACTATGACCTTCTTCTATTGGGATTCTTGGTAAGTATTTCAACGTGAAGGTACTGTTTGGAAATATATTCTGCTTGGCTGCCACTGATATCCAGTATTCAACCCTGCTTCTTATGTATAAGGTCACAATATGCGGCCTTATTGGCATTCCTCCTTCCAATGGTGTCATTCCACAGTCCCCGATGCACACAAAGAGTTTGGCGACTTTGAAACATCAGGCAAGGAGTTGGAAGAAGCTCCAAAAGAAAACTATCATTTTGTTGTCTTCTTCATCCTTCTTTTCAAGATGCTTGACTTCAATTCCTTTCTTGCTCTTTTAACAGCTTCTGAGGAATAAGCTCGTGTCAACTGCCCGGGACAGTATAAAAAAAAATGCAAACTTATCCCAGTTATACAGGAGCATGCAAGATGCTTATGCAGGGATGCAGACTCCACTTGTTTATCAAACTCCGGCGACATTGGTAAGTTTTGGTTCAGAAGTATTATATCTGCATAAAGCCGTGCAGAACCTTTTAAGTCCATGCAAAATTCTATTGTCTAAAATCTATGTAAATGTTTGATGCAAACAGGGACTAAAGGAGCTGAAAGATTCAACAATCCAGCAAGCCTCTAGTGCTGGCTACATGGATGCTCCAGTTGATGGAACCATCTTTGATGTGGAGAAGGATATTGATGATCTTCTACCTGTGGAAGTGAAAGAGCAACGCCTCAGCAATTTGCTCCAGGCATTAATGGTTGGAAGCTGTGTTGCTGCTATGCCTCTTTTGAAAAGGATTCCCACTTCAGTCCTCTGGGGCTACTTTGCCTTCATGGCAATTGAAAGCTTGCCGGGGAATCAGTTCTGGGAGAGAATACTATTGCTTTTTACTGCTCCAAGTCGAAGATACATGTAAGTGCATCTTACACTCATGACCAAAAGCATGTTCCTCAGAAATTTCTTTTTGTTTCCTGTCCTAGATCACTAGATGAATATCTAGTACCTACTGCCCTTTTAGGCTCTAATTTGATGATACACATGTAACTACATTTTACACTCAGCAAGCATGTCGCTCTGCATTTTCTCTTTACTTCCATTCCTAGACAAATACTTGGAGCATTGAATGGTACAGAGAAATAAGAGACTGTCAGAAATTTGAAAAGATTTAAACAGACAGACTACTCACTACTGTTTGGTAGTTCTTTATTCCAGCAAAATTCGGACTTTTATGTAAAATAGTTTCCTTTTTATTGCTTACATTGTTTGAAATCTTGTAATCTTTTTTTTTTTTGGATAAACTGAACTCTTACAATCTTCTTTGTCTCTTAAACTGGTGCAGGGTGCTAGAACAGTATCACGCAACGTTTGTCGAGACTGTTCCTTTCAGGGCAATTGCATTCTTCACATTGTTCCAGACAATTTACTTGCTGCTCTGCTTTGGCCTAACATGGATTCCATTAGCTGGAGTCCTTTTCCCGTTGCTGATCATGCTTCTCGTCCCTGTTCGACAGTATTTGCTTCCCAAGTTCTTCAAGGCAGCTCATCTACAAGATATGGATGCTGCAGAGTATGAAGAAGCACCTGCTATAAGCTACAACTTATCCTTTCAGGTAACAATCTCTGCCCAACAGCATAACTTTGTTTTGATCGTGCAATACTAGTACTCGAAGTCATAACATATAGTGCAAGTTTCTCTAGACTGTGGCCTACTTCAAAGCATCCACTGAGCTGACCATATTCAAATCTTGGATCTTCTTCTTCTCAGGATCAAAGTAGTAATCCGCCACAGCTCAGCAGTCTTGACAGTGGGGAACTCTTAGACGAAATCATCACAAGAAGTCGCGGTGAAATCCGCCATACTCGTAGCCCCAAAGTGACCAGCTCCACCACTCAGTCACCACATGAGGAAATGAAGTCCGTCTACAGCCCCCGACTATCTCACATGGCTCATGCTCGCAGTCCGCGTCTGAACGAAATAAGAATGGAAATGAGTCCCAGATCCCATGAAAAAGGTGTTGAACCAAAGCAAACCCCCAGCCCTCGTCCATCATTACTCGGACAAACCAGTCGAGGGCCATAATCTGCTTGATCAACCTCTTTTTCTTGTGCTGCTATCACAGGTTTATGGCACTCGTGAGGCAAACTACTTAGTAGGTGTAACTTGTGTCGCATGTTATCAACATAAAAATAACTCCTGGTTGTATACTAAACTTTCATTTTGGCTTGTTCTAAACCTTGAAGATGATATATATGAATGGTTATATGGTTATCGAAACACAGGTTTGTGTAGAGGTAGGGTTGAAAATTTTGTTGGGTGGGACGGGGTGGGGTATTTGCGGGGAGCAACAGATCTCTATACCTCCTAGAGGGCATGGCAGGCAAACGAACGTGTTGGGTTGCCCCTGTTCGATGTTCACTATAACCCAAACACAGCCCACTTATTCACCATATAGAGTGAGCCCATGTCATGCCGTGGTGGCTACCATCATTGCGCTGTTCATCCGGCACAACAGTTCTAGTCCTCGCCCATGGATGCTTCTGTTCGCGCGACGTTGCTGGTGGGGCTGTGCCCATTCTCCCCCTTCTGGATTTTGCTGACTTTTGCAGAGATTGTAGCTCCTTTTTTTTTATAAAGCAAATTGCATTAATAATTAAAAAAAAGAACAAGGGACATCCCTATATACATTTGTGACCTCAAACCCGTGCGGCCAAAATGCTAACAGATTTGCAGACACTGCATTGGTTGTGATAGCCACTCTGAAATCAAACATGAAAATTTACATGACGTATCCTTAGCTTTGAACCAATTCCAACATAATATTTGCACTTTCTGAAGCGTTGTTTTTATGTTCACCTCTGTGTTAGAGAAATGGGCCCATTTCTATCTCGCCACAACATCCAGGTCATTGCAATCCATATAACATTCCATTTATCCTCTTTGATTCTTTCTGGCTTCTGAGTTTCAACACTTGAACCTTCCTTTGTGAGATTATATTAACTTTACATGTTGATCAATATACACGATGTCCTGAATTGTTCTGTCATTTATATTCACACTAGTATCGTCCTGATACCATTTTGATTCTCATGGTTTATGTTCAATTTGGCCAGAACATAAGCCTAGTTCAGCTAGAGTTTTTAAATAATTGAACCTCTTACAATTTTCCGTTGAAACAATCCTTATTCTCTCTCACATGGGTGATCTCTTAATTAAGAGTAACCCACACTGGGGTGACCATTTTGGCCCATGACCCTAGACCCGACCTATCGGACCTTGGACTTGTTGGGATTAGTAAAGGTTGCAGATTGTGTTTGAAAAGACATTGGTTCGAATTCAAAAATTCCCAGGGATGTTTAAATAAAATAATTATAAAAAATAAAAAAATGGGACTAGGACACGTACCATATCTCAAAATATTCATGTGTCCGACCTATGATCCACATACCCAAATGAACTACTATGAGCCCGCATTACTCTTCTCAATTTTTTTTATGCATAAGGATCATTAAAAGTAAATAAGTTTGACATTTATCCAACAGACAATGCTAGTTGATCATAGGAGTAGACGAGTGTTTACCCTTATGATGAAAAGCAAAAGTCTTTATAATTGGGTTGTCCCTTTGAACGCAGATCTTGGGATATCAAGTCAGCTGGGTTGAGTTTCCTTTGTATCAACCATATTTTACAATAAGCTTAGTCTCATTCCTCTTGATGTCTTTTAACTTGATCTCTGTATAACCGTTTGGTTAGAGGATCCATAATCTTATCTTTTGACTGCACATAGTCAATAGTGACAACTCCAGTTGAAATAAGTTGTCTTATGGAGTTATGACTACGATATATATGTCTCAACATACCATTATATAAAATAATTTGTACTCTACCAATTTATCACAATATATGCATATTGTTGGCACGGGTTTAGCCCAATCCAGAATATCATCCAAAACTTTCTTTAGTTATTATGCTTCTTCACTGCATTTATTCAAGGCCACAAACTCAGATTCCATCGCGGATCTGGTTATTACAGTTTGTTTAGAGTATTTCCATGAACAACTCCTCCTGAAATAGTGAATACATAATCACTAGTCGTGTTGGAGTCTTGTATATCAGAAATCTAGCTTGTATCAATGTATCATTATGAAACAACAAGATCTCTGGTATAATGCAACCCATTATCACAATAGATCTCATGTACCTCAGTACCCTAGTGATTGCTCTCCAGTCTCCACTAATCACTTCCAGGATTACTCATGAATCTACTCGATACATAACAGTATAAACAATGTTTGGTTTTAACAACTCATTAAGTACATCCACAATCCACAACATACCCAATATATTCCCAACTAAGTTAGGGTCTGGGGGGTCAGATGTACGCGGCCTTACCCTTGTAATTATACAAAGAAGCCGTTTCCGTTGCGACCCAATATGCATTGCATCATTTTATGTATTGAGTTCCAACAACTTCACTAAATAGAAGCACTGGAATTTAATAGAGTCATTTTGCTCTAGTCC
>JAOWBN010020950.1:0-10638 GCA_028565015.1 Pinguicula moranensis
AACACTAGGCTTTACTATTTGGAATGCTATAAATAAAGCAAGTAAATAATCAAATAGTAAAGGTTGTTACAATCATATATGTAACATTAAAGTGTTAATACAAATGCCCAAGATGATTGGCCTTAGGGCATAACACTAACACAATGATCAGAACCGCAACAAAGCATCATTTATCAGTTTTTCTTAGAAATTAAAAGAAAATTTAATGCGTCGATTTGGATTGGAACTTGGGTGGAATTGAAAATTTTCTTAACTCAGACAACCAATCACACTTCAATAATTGTACACATCAACACACTTAAATATTAATATATTAACTAATTCGAATAGTATATATTCTTTTTATAATTTTTTAATATAATTATTTTCGATAGTTCAATATTTTAATGGATAGTTTAATCTGACATTTGTTATCACGAAGCTAGCTGAAAAATTGTTGTTGTCTCTGTATCGATCATAATAAATTTTGAACATGCATATCTGATCGATATTGATATTAAAATAATCTCAAAAAAAGAAAAATAAATTTGATTTTTCTATATTATACCTCAATATATTTTTATTTTTTTTGTAAGGCCAAGTTTCATATACAATAAGTATTTACACAGCGAAAGTAGCAACAAACTGCCATGCTCCTGACCAATTAGCTACTGCCCTGGTCATCAGTGGCCTATTGGCGAACTCCTTGCACTATCAGCTTTTGCAAGGCTAGCCTTAGATTACATTGTGTATCAGGGCCACTGGATCGATCCTGCCCCACATAATTTCTTCACATTATCAACATGTGAGGATGCTATTTTGATTCAAAAGTACCCTGTTATAATACAGGAAGTAGCCATTGGCTCTTGGTACATTAGGATCGAACTGAGAGCATCGGTGCATCCCGATTGTACTACGATCGATCCTACCAAAGAAATGTAGCTGTCCGCATCAACAATCCACCCAGTAAGCACCTAACCTGTACCACGTTGAAACTAAAGTGAAGTACATTACTCCGAATCAAGCTCAAGTTGGGTAAAGAGGACGTCCTGCCACCAGTGATTGAGCCAAGAACCATCAGATTGGGTTGGTCCGGCCACTTGTGCTATGGAGCTGAGTTATTTACTGGAACTTTGTATCGTCCGAAGCTTAGATCACCAGCATCTAAAGGAACAATCAAACAGTGAGAGACGTATGGATGATCAATTGAGTAGAATATAGATCTTGAGGCTGACAGCCTTTCAGAGCGGCTTGAAGTCATGGGCTGCTCCTCAGCTTATTCTGACGAGCAGCAACTCTAGCTTGCCTTGATTTGCCATCCTGCTTGCCCTCCCCTTTTGCAGATCCGTTTCAGTCCTCAGCCAAGACATTCAGGTCATCAGTGCTTGATCTTCACTGCCGGTTATGGAGACCACGGGCTGGTATGGTGGTCACCAGGCAATCCACTCAGAGTCCTGAAAAGGAAAAGAGACACCTTAGTAGATCAAGACTTATTTATACAGTCTAATGGATGCAAAAGCCAATCTGCTAGGCTATATGCAATGTTTTTCTTCCTTGATCTCAACCACCACCAAACCTCCCTTTGAATACCATGCAGTGTTAAGTGATGGTTCATGGTAATAGAGGAGAAATGTACCATGTTTCTCAATAGCCAAATAGTCCACATTAACGCAATCCAAATAGAGTTCCAAGCTTGGATGTTGATGCTAGTTGGCGCCTGTGCTGAATGATCATACAAACTTGGTACAACGGATAGATTAGGCTGAGGGTGAAAGCCTAACCAAGCAGCAATGTCTCTCCAGAGATTGCATATTACCACACACTCGGCAAAGAGATGGACAGAGGTTTCAGGTTGTAAACCACATAAAGGACAGAGTACCTCTTGATTCAGTGGTATGATACCTCTTCTCTGCAAATTAACTTTAGTAGGGATTGAGGATTGAATTAGCAACCATGAAAAAATTCATACTTTCTTCGGTGCATAGCTGGCCCATATAAGCTTAGACAGGGAAATGTGATTAGCTGGAAAGGTATGCTGCATACCAGCAGAGATAGAGCAGTAGGCATCACGGACCTTGTAAGTACCTTGATGATTTAGTTTGAAAATGTATCTATCCTCTAGCACAGGGTTCGGAGAAATACCTTGTAGAAGCTCTGTGAGTTCCATGAGGTTAGCTTGTTCGGAGACCCTAATCTCCCTACTCCATCTCCAGCACCAATGCCAATTGTTCTCAATCCACACACCAGCCTCTGAAATACAGATATCCTTGCATAGCTCATTCTGGAACAACCTGGGGAATTGATCAGATAGAGAAGTATTCTCGTGCCACTTATCTGTCCACAATTTGATTCTATTCCCATTTCCAAGTTTGAGCAAGACATTTTCTGCAAACCAAGAACCTTGTAGAGTCTCCTGTAGTTGAGTCCACCAGCATGATGCATAACCCCTACCCCTTAAACGACCTGTGTTCTGCCCCGTGGTAAGAGCTCTGCAGCCGGCGATAGAATAAGATACATTGCTTCCATATTTGGATCTCAGAACCTCAGTGGCTATAGAAGGTGTATCATTGAGCACTTGAATTCCCCACTTCCCAAGCATAGCTGCATTAAAGGAAGCTAGGCAGCGGACACCCAGACCACCTTGATCCACTGGAGATATGAGCTTCTTCCATGAGGATAAGCACAATTTATCCTTACCTGATGAACTTCCCCAGAAGAACCGCCTTTGGATTGTTGTCAGTTTCTTGATTATCGATTTTGATGCTGCAAAACAAGAGAAGTAGTGGGCTGGTAAGCTGGCCAAAACTACATTGATTAAGGTCAGACGACCCCCCAAGGACAACCATCTATTTTCCCAGGGAGACAGGGTATTGTTCAACCTGTCCACAAGCGGCTGCCAAGCTGATTTTCTCCGCATGCTAGACCCTACTGGCAAGCCCAGATATCAAAGGGTAACGCAGAAGATTGATAGTGAAGGAAAGCAGACATACCTTCCAGAACTTGTGGCTGCACATTGACACCAATCAACTTACTCTTGGTGAAGTTAATTTTTAGACCTGATACGAGCTCGAAATTGAGTAGGATGGCCTTGAATGCAAGCACTGAATTCCAATCTGCTTCACCAAATAAGACTATGTCATCAGCAAACTGCAAGTGAGAAACCAGAATCTTCTCAGCCCCATACCTCAATATTTAAATATGCATAGCCAATTGAACCTATTTAACACAATCCCCTATACTTTATTCAAACCATAAAAAGTTTGCACCCCTAGCCAATTTTTTGGTTCTGCCCCAGGTTGAAACCTTCGACGTAACTGAGATTTTTTGGGAATTTTTTAAAGGAAAAATTTGTTTCTTTCATTTTTTTAAGAAATAATTTTTTTCTTATATTTGTCATATAAATCTATAAAAATATATATATTTTAAGTTTCATAAAAAAATAAACTTATATATAATAAACATATTAATATACAAATATTATTTATAAGTAAGTATATAATAATTTATAAATCAAAGTTTATAATTTAAAATATAAATAAAAATTTTATTGACTATATAAATGATCATATTTACATTTATAGCACTAATACAAATAAATGTACGTTAACATTTATATTTACAATTTAAATTAATTTACATTTATAATACAATTAAACAAATAAAAAAAAGGAGGGGAAGGGCTTGAATTCAACTACAAATGAATGTAAAAAAGGTTTGAAAAGTTATAAAAACTAAAAATTTATATAACTTATAAAATTTTATAACATGTATAACTTGTATAATTTATAAATTTATAAGTTTAAGGATTTTTTATAAAAAAAATTGAGTTTTAAGGATTTTAGATATTTTTAGAGTTTGAAAAGTTATAAAACGTAAGGTTTTTAAGGTTTGAAAAGTTATAAAACTTAGAAATTTATAAAATTTAAAAACTTATAAAACTTATATAACTTCTAAAATTATATAACTTGTATAACTTTTATAATGTATAAACTTATAAATTTAGCGTTTAGAGTTTTTAGTTTGTTTGTGTTTTTTTTTTTTTTAATTTTTAGGGTTATAATGATTTTTTAGAGTTTGAAAAGTTATAAAACTTAATGATTTTTAAAATATTTCCAGCGAAAATCCACCAGAAAATTTGCCATAAACAGCGAGTTTTCATTTTTTGTATTTTTTAATCTAAACCTCCTACTTTAAAAACCTCCGAATTTAAAACCTCCAATTTTAAAAACTCTAGTTTAAAATTTGTTCGATTTTGCCGGTCCAAAAACCTCCAATTAGCCAATTTATGGTTAGGACATGTCTAATCGAGTGTATTCAATAGGGGTAAGGGTGAATAATGCCCTAATTAAAGCAAATCACGTCTCGCCCTATACTGGAGAAAGGTCAATTAGGGCATCACATTCGGCTAACAGTAATCGACAGGAAACTGGAATAGACCTATTCTGACATTGCCAGCTGATCGTAGACTTACTGAAGTATACAATACAATGTTAAGAAGTCTATTCCTAGAAAGAATAGAGATCAAGAAAGGAGTATGGAATTGCACTCTAAAAATTTGGGGCCTGATGGTTATCATTTTGGCTTCATACAAGCACAATGGAAAACCCTCAAAAAAAGATTTCATTGCCTTCATACAACAGTTTCACGACAATGAAATATTAGTAAGGGGGATCAACCCAACATTCATCGTACGGTCTCCCAAGACCACATCCTCCACCTAGTTATTTGATTATTTTCCAATATCTTTGGTGGGGTCTTGATATAAATCAATTAGTACATTTATTAAACGATTTCATGATGGTTTGTGTGAATTATACTCATTTAGGTAGGATCTAATATTTTTATGGCATGATTTATGTTTTAATAGTGTTCTATGTGCAGGTAATGATCATTGGATAAAATTGGTGATTTTCGAGTGAGACACGAGCAGAATTTTTAGTGATTAACGTCCAACTTCAAAAAACTAGAACTTGAGTTAGGAGTGATATGGGCGTACAAGATACACATGAAAATCTTGGAAACATAACTACAATTCCAGATTCGGATTATAAAGTAGACAAAAATCGAGCTTGAACTTCAATTAGCAAAACTGTCCAATAACAATTCTAGGTTGGTAGGCCATAAGTCGATATACAAAGATCCGATTGGGATTTGATATATACCAATGGAAAGCCCAAACGACGAATCACATCTTTGTAGAAGAAGCCCGCTCGTAATTTGGCCCAAAAAAGGCAAAAAATTGCTTTGAAGTTGTTAACAATAAACTATCCAGGTTCGATGAATCAACAAAATAAAAGATTTCGAATTGGATCCAGATAAACATGAGCCAACTTGATGATCTTATCAAATATCGCATTTTTTAGGCTCACATATCCAAAAACTTGAGAAGGAAGTTGAATATTGACATCAAAAGCCTAAAATTTAGGATTTTGATTATTATTTAGACTTTATCTTCAAATTGTATTAAAATTTGTATCTTTATCTCCTAGCCTTGGAGGAATTCTATAAATAGAGACCAATGTACGCAGTAGAGGAGGGAGTTTGAGTGTTGGTCGAATTTTAGGCTCCCCTCCTAATTTTGGTTGAGTTTTTATTGTTGGAAAGTTTATACGGTTTTGTTCTTTTTCGAGGAAAAATTTAGAATGAATTCTTTCTTCATTTCTTTTGATCCAAAGATGATGTCCTCCTTCAAAATTATCATGGTGCGATCATCGATGATGCAAGGATAAGAATTTGTTTACTCCTAACGTGTAGTAAGGTGGTTGTATCACGTATTTTTTGAATTTTATGTTCTTTGCAGTTTGGATTTTATGCTACATATTCTATACTAATGTTTCAGTTTTCAACTTGCACATTTTGTTCGCGTCAAAACATGCTTGTTCAAGCCCAAGACTGATTGCCTCTTTAGCAATGGAATTGGGAGCATACTTAGTCTAAAAACTCTTGAATCCTTATTTGAAAAAAAGGAGTTTTTAGGGGTGGATTATGGTGTTTATGTGCTTAGAAGTTATATTAAAATTTATAACTCATCTTGTTAATTTTATTATAACGAAGATGAATTTATATGTTATGTGTTCAGCATGCTATAGATTTACAATTCTAATTACATGTTTAGTGTGTTAGAGTAAAAATTAACACTTTCCTATTAGTATAAAATCAAACGAGGGACTTTAATTTGATCTTGTGTGTTTTACCCACCCGAAACATGTTAGGAGTAATTTTGTCTCATTAAATTTCAACAAAACCCGTGTGCCTTTTTTTTCATCGTAGTTCAATTTAATTTCTTCATTTAATTTCATGAATTTTTATTTTCTATTTGGTCGCTATACATCTCAACTTTCTTTTTGTAATTTTGTGCATGTTGTTAAGGTTAACGATTCTAAGTGCTAAGAATCTAATTTGTCTCCCTATGGTTCGATCCCTTTACTGCTATAGTTGACGCTATTCTCTTGCGGTTTATAGTGATTCTAGGGTATTTTAACTGGTTTCATGATTATTTGTGCATTAATTATATACCTTTAAATTCGCATCAGGTGTGCGTACAAGATGTTAGCCAAACTATTGGCACCAAGACTGAGAAAGGTAATAGACAACATCATCTCCAAGTATCAGTTTGGTTTTGTGAAAGGAAGATAGATCATGGATCGGATACTTATTGCAAATGAGCTAATAAATTTAGTGAGAAAAATAAACAACAGTGTATGCTACTTAAAGTAGATTTTGGTAAAACTTTTGACTCAATGGAATAGAGATTCTTGATGCACATGTTACAGAAGTTAGGCTCTAGTGATACATGGATCTCATTGATGTATGAGTGTTTTTCTATTGTGACCATGTTAGTTCTCGTGAATGGCAGTTGCTCTGGTGAGTTTGAGAATTTTTTTTATCCAATTTTTTTTTATAATTTTATTAAAATTAGGCCAACGCCTAAATAATTACATACATCCTCCGAGTTACTTAGCGCCTATATAAATTTATAACACAGTTGCAGATTTTTGAGCCATTCTGATAGCCCTAGTCGACTTCTGGTGAGTTTAACATACAGAGAGGATTAAGAGAAGGCGACCCTCTTGCCTAATTGAGTTTCGGCCCTAATCAACTATAAAGAGTTCAGCTAGGTAAACCCAAAATCCCTTTGTCATGCAGGAGGATATGCAAAATTAGGAAATAATAGGGACATATTCCTAATTAGGGTTGATTTCAATATTTTAGGCATGTCTTTGGATATAGTTATCAGAATCGCACATAAGACTTCAATTTGGAAATGTCTTCTAAAAGAAAAAGAGTACAATATTCTTATTCTATAACTCCATTGCATAAGCATATTCGGGTATTTAAATTTTAATCCAAGCGAAAGAAAATTTGAATTGTTTTATTCCTTCGTAGGCATGTGTATAAATTATCAAAGAACATAACCCTTGCAACATTCAGGGCTCATTCTTTTAAAATCCCAGTGTCTTCAAACATAAACAAAGAGTTCATTGCCCTTTATCATTATATAAGAAGACGATTCCAACAAATAAATGGCACGAACGCCGATTTTGAGGTAGATTATGGCATTGCAGTTGCAGTAGTCAAAATAGTATACTATCAAAACATAAGACCGTTTCCAAGAGTTTTCTCATGGAGATCCAAATCCGACAAGTGTCAATGCAGGGGTGGAGGCAAGGGCCATTGTTCTCGATATTTAAAAAAAAATATATACATGTAAAAAAATTTAATTTTTCATTTTGGTCCACCCTACATTATTGTAATTATATTTATTTTGGATTAATAGATAAAACCTATTTAGATCAATTGATAAAATGTCAGGCTTTTAGACCATGTGGTCATTGTTCGAATCCCGTAGGCGCTCTTTCAGTTTTTTTAGAAATCAAAAGTAAAAAATTAAGAAACTACTGGGATTCAAACCTTGGTCGTCGGCTTAATATTCCAGAGTGTTAATCATTACACCATAGAATATTGATAGAACTTTATCAATTCTAATAAACCTTTATTTTCATATTTATTTCGGATAGTTTTTAATATATTTTTTTACAGTTCTTTAATATAATTATTTTTGATAGTTTAATATTTTGTTGAATTGTTGGTCAACCAAATTTTAAACGTCTGAAATTGTTTATGTTGTAAAAAAGTCAGCTATTGATATAAAATTATGGTTGTCTATGTATCAAACAATCGCAGTAACTTCGGAACGTGCATACCCAACCAGACCAGATCATTTCCAATAAAAAAATATAAAATTTCAATTAATACTGATATCAAATTAACCTGGAAAAAATGAAAAATTAAATTAATTTTTTTTATAAATACAAAGCAGACCCAAGTACAATCTTTACTTTTATCTCATTTTACCTATGAAGGTAATGACAATTTTGTTTCAGTACCCTAATGTCAAGGGTATTTTTTTTTTCAAATTATCTGTTGGACAAAACGATCATTACAATTATAGTCTTAACAACATCTTAATAAAAATATTGTTGAAATAGCATTTTTATCAAAAATATTTTCTAAAACAAAATTAATACTAATCTTGCATTTTTTATAGATATATTCGACTTGTTTTGATTCTTTTAGTTTCTACCACAACATCTGAATGTACATACTTTACCGGATTAAATTCAACCCGACCTAACCTACTCTGCTCGAATCCAAAAAAATTGTCACCCCCCACTTAATTTCCTAGCTTTGCCGCTACGTCAATGGACAATTCAATTCGGTAGATATATATCAACTACGACGAAAGTAATGTAACTACAACAAAGTCTGAACAAATGAAGGTCCACGAATCTGGCATCAAATTCATATTATCATGACAAATAGCTCTAATGATTTTCGAAACATGAAATTAACATATGTGATCTAATACCGTAATCAACATCTACTCTTACCAATTCAATAGAAGTTTCACCGATTTTTACCTTGTCAAACTATTGAAAGTAAAAATATAAAAAAAAACATGATGTTTGAGTCATGTTGATAACGTGTAATGCAAAAGTATAATGGCAAATTATAAAGTATGTAGAGAAAGTTATAAATATTAAATTGTAGAGAGAGTGTAGAAAAATTTCATACTCAATTGTCGTTTTATTATGAATGCCACCACCTTTTATAGAAAAAAAATACAATGCAATAGTGCATGAAGAAAATACTTGTAAATGAGACAAAAACAATTGTTAGAGGCGACTAACGGTGGTGACCGTAGCGGATAACCGTTACTCGCTATCATCATTGTTAGGATGACGGGCAAGGTCGTTGTTACCCATTACCTTGTTCCTGGAGCCACTGCGGTTATAGCGGTAGCGGTGATTGTGGTAGAGCCACCGCTACCACCATTAGATAAAAAAATTATTATTTTTTGGCCAAGAAGAAAACAAAAAAATTATTTTTTTATAAACGATGGTAGTGGTGGTACCACCAGTATAATAGCGGTGACGGGTTTTTGTTTCGCCACCCGCCACCGCCAATGGCGATGGTAACGATGATTGCGCCACTACATTGTCCGTTGGACACCCCTAATACTTGTCATTCTTCATGACATGTGTTGCTTAAAAATGAGACACTTGTATAGGGAAGGAGTACACTTGTATAGGGAAGTAACTAGTAAGTCACTTGTTCTTCATCCTAACAGTGGTCCTACCATGGACATTCACCATATAATAACTATTATTCATAATAATAATGTATTTATCATGTTTTTCTAGCAAGTAACACCTATTGTATTCTTCGACAATTCAGTTTCGTGTCCCAACTTGATCTAGGAAATTGCGTGGGAATTTGGAATATAGTTCCATTATTAATGAGGTTACAACTCCATGCCGAGTCGCGCGACGGCTAGTAAATTCCGAGGTCCCACCCGCCTACTTCATATGTGGCACCGGAGTTAATTGGAGTCGATAAATCTGTTCCAGCCTTGGGGATTGAACTATTCACATAATTGTTAGGAACTATGATGCCCCACCCCACGCCCACGTTTTACCCTTTGGAAAAGGACAACAAAAGGGGGTGAAAGTTAGATTGTGGTTGTTATATAAAATATAGATGTTATAGTCTAATTGAATTAATTATGATAATTAATTTATTTATTACCTAATATTAAGAATTCTAATTAGAGTAGTATTTTATTATCCTAATTAAAAATAATTATTTGTTAATTATCTAATATTGAAAGTCCTTATTATGGTAGGATTCTGCCACCATAATTAGGATTGGACTCCAATTCTTTTCTATAAATAGGGCATTCAGTACGCCTATTTATACACACCATTATTCATATTCTTATGAGTTGAGACCCAGAAACATATATACAATTTCTCTCTAATTGTTGTCTTATCATCTGTGAAGGCGGAGATCTGAGTTCGTGGATTATAAGGAGACGCTGGTAGACTCATGTTCGTGTTTGTGATATAATCCACCGGAACAGTACGGTCCTATATGCTTCCGTATTAAGGTACGAATCCGTTGTCGTATTAATTCATTATTAGATTCGTTCTAATTAGATCTACAGTGGTATTGGAGCCAAGTTCTAGATTTGATTATATTTGTTCTAAATAATATTCAAGTGATTATTTATTAAATGCTTTCATGAAATTTTGTTTCCTACGTAATGAAGGAACGATTATTATGGAAACTAGGAACTCAGCATAAGAACTTGTTTCT
>JAOWBN010020961.1:0-10637 GCA_028565015.1 Pinguicula moranensis
CACAATTTGAGTCATCGACCCAAATGATCCATAATATACATATCAAACACTCAAGGAACAAAATGATTTTCATCATCTAGTATACATGAAACTAACAAGAACACAGTGCTCTAGGTTACACTTAACTAACACACTCACCATGCGCGGTTTGATGAACGTTGCTTCTCCTTTCACGATATTACGTCATCTGTCCCTATCTCTTCCCTCGATATATCCACCTTTCTTGAACTATCGGCTCTTGCCCCAACAACTCCTCCTACCCCTATTCCCTCTACCTCTTCTTCCTGCCCTTCTCCGTCCTCCTCTCCTTCCCCGTGTTCTCTATACCCATTACCTTATGATATTTCCCTTCTATTCCTCTTGTTGATCCTCTTCCTTCTGCTACCTCCTTTAGCTCCGTTCCCGAGGTTTCTTGCCCATTGTCTGAATCCCCTTGCCTCGCTCCTCTCCCTCACTCGATGAGGTACCCTCATCTCATTCGTCTGCAACCCATGTTCCCTTGCATCCTATGATTACTCGTAGTAAAGTTGGTGTCTTTAGGCCTCGTTGTTTCATTGCTGATTTCTGTCATCTTGCTCCTACTAGCCTTATTTCTGGCCTCATGGCTTCCAAGGAGCCTTGCAGTTTTCGTATGACGGCCAATAATCCTGCTTGGATCGCTGCTATGGATGAAGAGAATACTACTCTTCATCAAAATCAAACCTGGGACCTTGTTCCTCATCCTTCTAATGTCAATGTTGTCGGTTCCAAATGGGTTTTTCACACCAAATTTCTTCAGGATGGGTCAGTGGATAAGTACAAAGCCCGGTTAGTCGCTCGTGGTTTCACTCAAGTCCTTGGCCTTGACTATTTTGACACAATTAGCCATGTTATCAAAGCCACCACTGTCCGTACTATCTTAGCTCTTGCCACCTCCCGTCATTGGCCTCTCCATCAATTAGATGTCAAAAATATTTTCTTGAATGGTTATTCGGTCGAAGATGTCTACATGGAGAAACCTCCTGGCTATGTTCACCCTCTCTATCCTAATCATGTCTGTCATCTCAAAAAGGCTCTTTATGTTCTTAAACAAGCTCATATAGCTTGGTTTGATCGCTTTAGTCATTTGTTTGTCTTTTTAGGCTTTGTTTGTAGTCGTGCGGATACTTCTCTCTTTATTTTTACTCATGCTTCTGCTATTATTTATCTGTTACTCTATGTCGATGATATTATAATCACCGGCAACACCATTGCTCTTCTAGTCAGGTTTGTTCATCATCTCCACGCCGAGTTTGCTCTTAAAGATCTTGGTCCTCTTACTTATTTTCTTGGCCTTGAGGCTACCTCTACCAATGCTGGTCTATTTCATAGCCAAATGAAATATGCCCAGGATATTTTTGCTCGTGCCCAACTTTTGGATAGCGCATCCGTCAATACTCCCATGGTTGTCGCTCAATATCTCTCTTTTGATGGTGATTCTCTACCTGATCCCACTCTCTATCGTTCCCTCGATGGTGCTCTTCAGTATTTGACCATTACTCGCCCTGATCTCTCCTATGTCGTAAACTCTGTAAGTCAATTTATGCATGCCCTTACCCATGTTCATCTCCAGGCTGTCAAGAGAATTCTTCGCTACGTTAAGGGTATTCTTTCCATGGGTCTACACTTTACGGCATCTTCGAACTCTAGTTCAATCATTGCTTACTCGAATACAGATTGGGCTGGATGTCCTGACACTCGGCGTTCCACTTCTGGTTTTGCTATTTATATTGGTGATAACCTTAGTTCTTAGAGTGCTAAGAAATAACCCACTGTTTCTAGGTCCAGTTTTGAATCTGAGTATCGTGCCTTGGACAATACTGCTGCTGAAGTACTTTAGCTCTGGCATCTATTCCATGATCTTCGTGTTTCTTTATCTTGCTCTCCACTTATTCTCTGTGACAATAAGTGTGTTGTTTTATTGAGTGCAAATCATATGGCCCAGAAGCGTGCCAAACACGTTGAGCTTGATTATCATTTTATCCTGGAGCATGTTCTTGCTTGTACCATTCGGACACAGTTTATTCCTTCTGGTTATCAGGTTGCTGATGTCTTCACTAAGAGTCTGTCTCGTGAGCTATTTACTTTCTTTCTCTCCAAACTTCACGTGGTCTTCAACCCCACACTCAGTTTGCGGGGGATGTTGACACTAATTTATTCACAAAGGACTACTTCCACAAAGTTGACCAACCACTCCACCCTCATAAACATGACAAGACAATTGGTAGCATAAAGAAATCAAGCAACAACTCTCCAACGACAGTACTAGTACAACCTATGCTCATAGACAAGAGAGGACATGCAGATTTGTAGATGAAGATTTGTAGCCATTTGATATCTAATATTTTGTATAAAAAGCAATTCACTTCTGTAAAAAGTCAAGCTGCAATCAATAAGAAGAACACTTTCTGTACATTCTTTACACACAAACATTCCTTCACACATCAATAAATTAAGCATTGATAGTCCTCTGTACATAGAGATATGAGTGATTGCGTGGAACTACACAAGTGCATCCTCGCCATTTTGGACTGTTTTGGGCTCATTTTGTGTCCTTTTCAAATAAGGGATTCCAAAAAAGGCAAATAAGAAGAAAATAAGTAAATTGAATATAAAAGACTCAAGAAAAGCTTTAAATATTAGAATAAACAAGAGAGACGGGGTCTGACTATTGAGCTAAGCATTGGGCTAAGGCCCCTACTTCAAATAAAACTACGACTTTTCTTTTTGCACCGTTTTCTTTGGTTTTCATAATGCATTTTAGTTTTCTATGTCCTTTTCTTTTCTTTTCATGGAGCATAAACATCAATATATGAACCATAAAATACATAAGAACATCTGGATGCTTTATAAGAATCATAAGGCTTTACATTTATTTTTCAAGGAATGGTGACACGGGACTAGACATGGCACCTTGATTTTATAATATGACTCTTCATCCCATACATCAAATATAGCCTCGTGGTTCACAATTACACGTATAAGACTCCCTAGTCTCTATGCAAAAGTTGGAAGAATACCCTAAGCAGCAACACACCAACTCTTACAATCCAATGAAAGCAAGAAATTGTGTCTCACTTCCTTCATTCTCGCAAAAGATGTGCTAGAACATAGAAAAACATGTACACTCGAACAATATTCAAACTTTTTTGACCATATCCATTGATTTTTTTAGCATATCAAAGGCTTAGTTGCGAATAAAAGTGAATCCAAAAAGCAATCAAGCAGGCATTCCTACATATAATCAATGACAATGAGTCAACTAACCGCTCTAGATGCCATGCAATGAATCCAACAATTCTTAGTTTAGTTGTGCCACAAAGGTTCAAGCATTGGATGGAATGATAAGATAACACAACTAGGCAAGTGAGATGCAAGAAAAACAAGCTCAAAAACAAAAACGTTCACTAAAAGATAGCAAATCAAGTAGGATTAACATACTAAATATAGCAAACAACGAAGTTCACACAAATGCTCCCCCTTCCCCACCAACCTAACCAGCATCGGTCCTCCGGTGTTTAGACAAGGTGGATAGGAGTTATAAAACAAAATAACAAAAAAACCACATAATAGTGCTAATATCAAGAAGAAAATGCTCTGGATATGATATTCAAAAGTTCAAATGATACTTCAAGATTTTGGTATTGGAGGTGGATAGAAATGGCCCCAACGACTTAACTGCTCCATAAGCTCCCGAATGTGGCCCTCTTTGTAGGTTTAGAGACTTGCTTGCTTTTCAACATTGTACCTACAAAAGGTGAATTGTGAGAAGAGAATTGAAGAATATGAAAAGTCTGCATCACATCTCATATACCTCCCCCAAACCTAGGCATCACATAACCACGGAAATCAAATTTCAAGGTGATGACTAGGTGCTGGAATTATGCGTAGATGCAAAGAAGAAAGTTCACTTAGATCATGTAGAACAAGCCAAAAGGTATGCACGAAAAACATGAACCAGAGTTAAGTAACTCCAATGTAAACCAAGAAATCACCTCACTCCTCCCAAAACCTAAATTTTAACATACATGAAGATAAGAGATTCGAAATTTAGGATGGGTGTAAATGAAAAACTCAATACTTCAACAACACATGTAAGAGCTAGGAATGGTAATAGATAAACAAAGCTATAGTGATGATCAAAGAGGAATAGAAGCTAAAGTTAGGTAAATTAAATTCAAGGATTCCAAACTCTCAATGAAAGCAGGACCTCTAAGCTCCATGCACAGACTAACTCAAACTTGAATCTTAAAAACACCAACAATCACTCAAATCGATCATCATGGTCAAAATTGAAGCCTGGAAGTAAATTATAAAAGTAGATAAGTGCATTTATCACAAATAACGTCAAGCATGCCCGTAACAATTCATGTATACACAACATATATAATGCATTAGGGAAAACAATGCAAGCATCCTTCTAACGTAATTGCAAAATTTTAGCAAAATCCCAAGCAGGACCAATATTTGGGTTTCGAATTTATCTCAATGGAGTTTTTGAATCTACCTCAAAGGTGAAGATAAGTAAATTACCTATCTTGTGGAATGAGGTGTGCACAAAAGTCCGATGACATAGTGATCGGAAAGTGGGACTCGAATCGGTGCAAGTTAAGAAGAAGAAGAAGATGGAGGAGGAGGAGTAAACGATAGAAAGCAATTAACTAAGAAGAGATACATATCCTTGAGTTGCCTCCTAAGAAGCACTTTGTTTAACGTCGTTTAACTCGACATACCTTTGTAAGCTCATCGTCCCAGATCAAAAACCTTAAAGGAATCCCCATCATCCTTCACCTCAAACTTACTTCGCTCCATATCTTTGGGGGCTTGTCCAAAGATAAGAGAAATCTTTTTACAACCTCCATCATTTGGGGCTCGTGCTTCACATCTCTTTCTACACAATGTTTTCCATAGCGATGAAGACATGGTTGCCACCATGAAGTTCCATCCGTGCATGTAACCTCAACAACACACTTGATGACTCAAGACCTATGGGCCTCGCCTCCATCACATACGTTGCCTTTTTGGTGATAAGTTCTTGAAAGCCTCGACATATGTGGAAATATTTCTCAGAATATGTAAATGTAAAATTGATTATCCCCGTCGAAGAGTCTAAAGTGGCTAGGTAATGGTTCCTTCGCCTTTTCGTCTTTAACTTCCTTCGTTGAGGATGAGTTTGCATCTTGCTCTCCCTTACATGAGAGGCATTCTTTTCTTGCTCTAACAAGAATATTAATATGGATACTAATAAAGCCAAATTGCTCAATTACTTTTCGTCCTTCTAGATTTGCAATGGCGTCTGGCTCCGATTGGCTTAAAAGCTCTTCTCCATGATGCGTATTTAGCTCATCAACTAGCAGTCCAATTCGTGCTTCCATACTTTTGTTTGATGCTTCAATGGAATCAAGGTGCTCTTTGTCCTTTTCGTGGTTGATCTGTGTAACATGGATGTAAGCATGCAAAGTTTCCTCCGAGGTGTACTTCCTTTACTGGTTGCTCGAACTTGCATAACTAGGCTCTAGGGGGTGTAGAAGTTGTTCCCAAATTAGGATCGTGGATTATTATTCTGCCCCACTGCCTAGTTAGCTTGTTCAAAATATTGTTCACCTGCAAACAAAGTACAGGTTCTTTCCACCATGATCAAGATAACCACAAATATCACAAACCTCAAGCGATTGTTTCCACTATGAATCCACACCAAGTGCTTCAAAGATTTCAAATACTTCTTCCAGGGCAATGTCAAATATAGATCCTCGAGTTGTACAATCCACCATGTACTGTGAGGTGTGGGTCAATCCATGATAGAAAAACTGGGCCAAGAGGTGAATTAGAAATCAGTGATGATGGCATTGGACCAATAAGTCATTGAATCATACTCATGCTTCATGGAATGCTTCTCATTCAAACAAACCAAAGCATGAAATATGGGGCCTTAAGTCGAACGGTGTTCTCATTGTTCCCATTGTACCTGTGGTTGCCCAAGGAAACATTTGAAACAAAGACAAGATTAGAAACAAGATAAAAATAAAAGAAAACAAAGATAAGCAACAAGTAAACAATAACAAAGCTAAGAAATCCGAGTCCCCGCAACTATGCCAAAAAAGATGTTAGAGTGGATGTGGAGTGTCCACATTATCGTAGTAACGCCTGCAAGAGGACGGATCCTTGTAGAACCGATGAGCCAACTACGAGGGTCAAATCTCTCTAAACCTCAGGGTGACTTGACTATGCTATCTATGATCCTATTGCCTATCTAATGGCAATGCAAAATGAAATCATGTAGAGATTGTTAACTAAATTATCTAAAGGTGACAACCATCTAACCAAGGCAAACAATTACTCGAGGACGAAACTAATGAAGGGAAGGTGTATGGGTAGTCTAGTTTCATTCGTTTACGCTATGTATCGAAATGACGTCCTAGCATGCAAATAAAGAGGGATCCGTTTAGTGCACGGGAGTCCCTAGTTGGTCATTAGTGGTTGATCTAGTGCTACGTGGGTCCATTTAGTGTACGAGAATCCCGAAGATTCCTGCAATCACTCCTAGCAATTATTAAATTTAATACCTATTTATGTAGGTCTACTTGGCACTGATTTTTTGTCAGCCAATCTTCCAAATTCCCTAAATTGTCTATGTTTCCCTATTGACGTGATCAATCTATCTAATGATAACAATAGATAATAATAATAAGCACTGTAAATAGGAGCTAATCCCAACTTTAATCCAATAAAGAAGAACACTGAATTCATAATGCAACCAACGCACACAGAGCTTAGCTAGGCATAGTAAAAGGGAAAGCAATAAATGAATCTACAACAATTCCCATATGAAATCTCAAAATAAGTACCAAAGTTTCTTCCCTTTCAAATGAATCCACCGTAAAAGGGTTGGAGAAGCTCCGAAACCAAATGAATAAAGCCAATTTTGAGGGAACCACTTCCTTCTTTCTCAATTTCACCAAGGACTATAAGTAAGTGCCCAAAATCCTAGAGAGAAAGGGGAGTAAAGAAGATTGAGATTGTAGATCTAAATAATATAGTTGCCTCCAGGGGAGGACATACATTTTTGGAGCAAGAAATAGGTATATAGAGGAATGGAAATAACGAAGAAACTAAGAGAAGTATTCCTGCTGAATCAAATCCAATGTGAGACATCAGACATATATAAACATTCAAATTCAATAGGTAGCATTTGCACTGTGCACATCATAAAGGTTAGAGAGGCCGAAAAATCTTACCCGATTGCTTTTTCTTGAACTAAAGGGAGCGGGTTACGACTGCGGGATGAGGTCTGAAGATTGAAGGAAATTGGAGAGTGGAAGTCTGAAGGGGATGAGTCGGTCGGTTCTGAAGATGAAGTGGACTCTAATTTTGAAGACGAAGTCGAAGAGGACGAGTGATGAGTCACAACGCAGTTGACTGAATAATTCTCAAATTAGGCATAAACTGTGCCTCAATTAAAAGAAATGACATCGTTTCAATAATAAACCAAACAACATCATTTCAATCAAGCAACTTTAAAGAAAAAAAAATCCTAAATCGGAATTTGGAAACTTCCAAATTTCGAACTAAAATTTCTGATCCGATCCAATTTCAGTTCGAGAATTGTACTCCTTCACCGATTTCAATCCAAAACCTCAAATAATTAATTGAGCTCGGAAATCAGGATTCGAAAAAGTTCAAAATTTGGAAAGTTTGAATTCCAAACTCCGATTACCTAGCCCCAATTAGGGAGACCAACAACCATAGTATACCTGATGGAGGGTCTATATTTCTTCTTCAAGTTAACCATGTAAAAATGCATTCTTTGCATCGAACTGACGTAGATGTCAGTCATAGTTTGAAGTCACAGATATGAGCAAACGAATGGTATTTAGATTGGCCACTAACGAGAATGTCTCCAAATAATCAAACCCATATGATTGAGTATAACATTTTGCCACTAAACATGGCTTATACCGTGTTGTACTCCTGCAAGCAGTGTGTTTAAGTGTAAAACCCACCGACATCCAATTGTTCACTTCCTTGATGGCAGAATCTCCAAGGTCCAAATTTCATTTTGTTTCAGGGAAGCCATTTCATCATCCATTGCTACTGCCTATTTGGGATAACCCTTTGCTAGAACTATTTGTACTTGGCTGGTCTAAATTATTTCTAGCACTATGTTCAGCCACTCCCTCAGATTTTGTTTCTTTTCCAATCTTCCCGTCAGATTTCTTTGATCTTGGTCATCCCCACCATTCTTGATATCCCTTCCTTTTGAAACAATTTTCAATTGTGTGATGTTTCTCTTGACAAAGAGTATACAACAATTTGTGTTTCTCCTTACCGGTTAAAGACGAATGACCTTCAGATCTACCTCTCCATGATTGATTCCCTAAGATTCCAGGATAGGCCCCAAAAAATTTGTTGTTGTCCTTATGCATGACCACCTTCCGGGTGGCCTCATGCCACACAAGGTAGTACCCGTCCTCAATAGTCGGTGTAGGATTGATCTTGAGGACATCAAATTTGACATTATCTAGCTAATCATCGAGACCGACCAAGAAGCCATAGACTCGGTCCTCCTGGACGATCAATGTGTAACGCTTAATATTACCTGGACTTGTCATTGCTTGGCATATTCTAAAATCAATTTCCTGCCAGAGGGCTTGTAGGTTATTGAAGTAGGTTTCGAATGGGCCGCCTGCTGACGCTTACGAGACACTCTTCTCCGTAGATCTACACTCGCGACTTATGTTTGACATGAAGGTAAGTAGTCGCAACACAATTCCACACTTCTTGTGGGGTGGCGTATCATATGTAATTCAATGGCGTTGATAAGCCACCAACGAATAACTGGATCTTTAGTACGCTATTTATGGTAAGTTGGATCGGTTGGATTTTGTTTCGCGATGTCACCATGGATATAACAAAGTTTATCTTTGTTAGCAAGATACATCTCTACCATCTGTGACCACAGATCATAATTGTGATCATTCAACTTTACCATCAACAAAGAAGATGATGAATTCGGCGGCGGAGATGGTGTTTTAGGTTGAAGTGACAATATGTCGACCATCTGACTAGCCAACGTCGTCAAGATTTTATCAGCGGAAGTGATTTCTGACTTAGTTTAATCATTGTCCGTCATGTCACATTTTTTATTTGTAGTGCAACGACGACAGCTTAAATGAATATTTAGGTTTTTAGTATATCTACTCTAATACCTTGACGAAATATTTTTATATTTCCTTGAATAATTATGCAAGTTACATGAACCCTTAGACTCTTACCATCCTTACATTTCTTTCTAATATAGAGTCCACAATTATAGGTATACTAACCAAATTATAGAGATACTAAATATAATTAAAGGGATATTAATAAAATCTTCCTAATATAGATAATATTTAGTTATAAAAAATGAGTGAGTGAGAGAATTATTCGTTCGAACGAGTATAAAAAGTAGGGGTGGTTTGGACATTTTTAAAACTATGGTTATGTCCCCTCCCAAAACAAAAGGAGAGGGTGTGTATATAGGAAAGGAAGATGAGAATTTTGTTGACAAGATGAAGAATTAAGATAAGAGTTGTATTTTCGGGACAAAAACAATTTTAGTATGATAGGTTAAGGTCAAATGCAGTTTCAGTCTAAACAATTTTAATTCCATATTTTTTAAATTTGTTTCAATTTGGTCCTAAAGTCATTTTTTTACTTGTTTAACATCCAATAACAGTTAAATTTATTTAAATAAAATAAATCAATTATAATAAAATATAAATAATATTATATTATTATATTCATACTTAAAAAAATATAAGTTTTATCTTTTTTTACGTTTAGCGAATAAAAAAAACTATTTATTAAATACAAATAAACATGGAAATATGAATTGCAATGAATTTATAGGTTACAGGGCCAAAAATGTTGTGAATAAAGAGTGCTAGCTTCACATTTCAAGCTAAAGAAAATGAGAAGAAAACTTCTTCAATTTTTTTCCCCAAAAGTCATGCACACCCACGGGTAGAGAGAGAAGGGTAGGAAATGAACTTCTCAAAAATCTTTGAAGGCTATGAACTGGAATTTTGTTTTTCACATATTAATGTGTTACGGTATTTATAGAGGAGCGTGTGTTTTGGATGCAAACACATGTCAAAGAATAAGATCAACAATTAATTTGAGTTAAAGCCCACTTACACCCTTGTACTATACCTATCGAATAACTTACCTCCATGTACTTTCAAAAGAGCCACTTTACCCCCTTGTACTTTCGAAAAAAAGTCCACTGCCCCCAAGTGTGATTTACTCTCTATTTCGCGACTGGGGTATGTTTATTAGGGGGTTTATTACTTTTTTTTTAAAAGTACAGGGGGGTAAAGTAGCTCTTTTGAAAGTTCAGGGGATAAAGTAGCTCTTTTAAAAGTACGGGGGAGTAAGTTATTCGATAAGTATAGTACAGGGGATAAATCGCCTTTGTTCTTATAGTTTGTTTATTTATGAAATAGACTATTGTTATATGTTATGATATGATCCTAATTTAACTGAATAGCCAAAAAATTACCCAACTAATTAAAATGGAATTAATTGTCATAATTTAATTCATCGCCATAATTCAATTCATTGTCTATCTAATTATATTT
>JAOWBN010020972.1:0-10636 GCA_028565015.1 Pinguicula moranensis
CTGCTTAAGACTTTCCAACCCGCCGGACTGAGCTTACTCAAAGCCTCTAATCCCTTCTCTACCTCATCCTCATACTGCCTTGTCATTGTTAACACAACGACTTCAACTCAATGATCCTCCAAACACCAACTTTGAGATCTAATCACCAGCAGATCTTCACATATGCATCCTAAAGTACATATACTAGATTCCATATCCACTTACTCCAAAACATGCCTAATTGGATTTCCTAAGTTTAGGCAATACCCATCTCCACACATACAAACAATTCAATTCAACCATTAAAATGCAAATATCCATCAAACGGAACACAATTACAAAAAACTAATTGCACAGATGCGACGAGCAAACCGAGGCAAAAATTCTGTTTTTAGACTCCGGCACGTGGCGGCAGCGCGTGCGGCAGAGGCGGCGTGTGATGGCGCGTGATGGCGGAGGTGGTGGCTTGCGACCTATGTACAGAAATCTCTTCTCATGGCGATCGCAACGGCGGTGGTTTCCAGTGATTCAGACGCCAAACGTGCCCGAAAATGGCAGAAAACTGCCGCAGGTCACATTTTTCGGCGACGGCGCGTGATTGCCAGAAAAAATTTGGTGTTGAGCAGATCTGATAGAGGAGAGGATGGGCTACATTTTGGGACCGGTTCCAGCATCAACGGAGCAGTAACGATACCGGAATCGCGACGAAAGTGGTGAAAATGAAATGTGTATTAAGGTTTTAAAAAAAACTTGGCTCTGATACCAAATTATAAAATGAAAACGGAAAGAAACGAGAGAAAACTCTTGTTATTTAATAATCTTCTGATACTTCTTCTAATACAAATTATATCTAAGAACTCGTACTTATACAATTGAAAAAGCATGTGTTGACAAGAGAAGCAGGCGTGCTTCAACTTTCTCAACCAGTCACTTCTTGTCTGGTGATAAATAAGGAAAACATGCGTAGCATGCTGCTTTTGACTCCAATCTCTTTCATGTTGCTTAGTTGATAATTGGCGTGCAACAATTATTGCTCCCACATGACCTTGGTGGCCTACATTTCTATAATCTGGTCAAGGCGTCAATCGGAAAACTGAGGGCACCAGGAAATCCCCGGCTCCTCCCAAGAACATCTTGGCAGCTCGACACTTTACTTTCACCCCCTCAGAAGAAGAAACTAAATGGCTGGCAGACAATCAGGTGGCCACTTTGAAGGGTGTTTCACGTACAGGCCCTCCAAATCATCAGGTCCTGGCAAGGCCTGGCAACTGTCAAAATTGGTTTATTGCCAAACACACAAGTGTTGTTGCAGATAGAGACTGCGGCTGAGTGTGACCTTCTCCTCCAAGAAGACCAAAGCTGGTATATGGTTGGCATAACAAACATCTGAATATGGCCCCCTCTGGCGGTTGCGCACCCACATGCTAAATGGCTAACCGTAAGTAGAACTCCGATGGAATGCAGATCGGAAAGATTCTTCACTGAATTATTAGCAGATTTTGGGAAACTCCTAAAGATGGAAGAACAAAAATCTGACATTCTGGATTTCTGCTCAGTCAGGATCTTGTTGCGTAAGGAGCCGAGGATGCCCTTTCCACTGGTTAATAAAGATAAGGACCTATCAGACTCATATCAAGGAGGATCCCTGAAGTTGGCATGCAAGGGATACGAGGTGCCTACACGAGGCAACGTCGGCAGCAAACAATCCCTTGGATCCTGTCACTTGGCCTACCTTGGGCCTCAACCTAGGAAATCATCAACGGGAGCTACAAAATCCGATTACCCGTTGCAAATCTCAATAATCAAGGATAATTGCAAGATGCTCATGGTTCATATGGAGGAAACAAAAGATACAGAAATGCCACGACCAGCTGACAAGCCTCACCGTAGACCAGAGGACTACTTAGTTTCTTCCCATGTTCATGGAATAAACCTGGATGTGCTAGTGGTTAGGAATCCAGCAAAACAGACTGAGATACTGGGTGAATCCAAGAGAGACAGACTTGCCTCCTCAGTTACAAAAACCTATGAGAGAAGAGGAAAAGCTGTGGGGGACATTGCTCCCATTACCTTAGGGGAACTGTCTCCATCCGTGACGATGATCTCAGAACCGTTATTCTCAAATGATGGCCAGGATGCACCGAGAACATGGCATCAGATGCTACCGGAAGTGAAAATCGGCTTACAGAATCGCCAACGATTACCTGCTACATCTCCAGGCCGACATGAATCGAACAACCAAAGAAAGCCTAGAAGCAAATCCGTAGGGGCCAAGCCGGCGACGTCTTTCGTTTCCAGGATGAATGTTAATGAACTTGATTCAGTTCAAGCACAAGACTTAACAGTCCCTGCCAACAACGCCTGAAGCACCAGAAGTCTCGACCCTCAAGTTTTGGGAACTGGCAGACAAAGCACAGGAGATAGATCTCTCCTCTAACGAGGAGACCAAAGCCGGATATGGATCGAAGAGGAATTCATAACTTTAAGACTCTGAGTTGGTTTGGAAAGGTCAGGGATACCGTGGCTCCCCCATGGCCTAGAAAAAGTCCAGCAGAAACAAGGTCAAATCAAAGGATTTTTATCGTGCATAACCCATACCTGAAAGACATCTAACGGCAAGGTAGGCCAGCTGTCCGCCTTTCCTCATGTCGAGCAATCTCATTTTTTTGAACAGCAGAGGCCTGCTCAAGGCTAAGAAGCACATTCTCCAATGGATGAGACAGTACCCGATCAGCTTATTGGTGATTGTCGAACCCTTCTTGTTAGAACACCGAATGGGCTGGCTTAGCAACACTATCAAGTTCCCTTTCTATGCCTCAAATGGGGATGCAAATGGAAAGTTGTGGATTTTTAGCAAGGTGAACAGGAGTTTGAAGTCTTTGACAGCCACGAACAAGCACTCACCGGACGGTGGCGCAATGGGAATCGTGTCTTTCTCGTGACTTTTGTTTATGGAAAATACGACTAAGTGAGGCGACGACATTTATGGGACGAGCTGAGATTAAGGATGCTCAACAACTCTCCGTGGTTGGTAGTAGGCAACTTTAATGTTGTTCGGTCCTCTGTGGAATGCACCAAGGAGTAAGCAGAACACCACAATCTATGGCTGAATTCACAAGTTGCATCAATGACTGTGGACTCCTGGAACTCAAGCGAATTGGCCCTTTATTTTCATGGAGTAACGGCTGCAGAGGATTAAACCAGCCGTAGGCTCGTTTGGACAGGACACTAGTTAACACAAATTTCATAACTGAACATCCCAACAACAGCTACACTTTCCTACAACGGAAATCTTCAGACCATAGGCAAATCCTCATGAGCTTTGAGAGACCCCCATCCACCTATGGTATAAAAGGATTCAAATACCTCAATATATGGTCCAATAGCAAAGAATTCCTACCTTGATTGAGGCTAAATGGGATCATACTTCAGGACAAATTAGTCTACTATCACTGGGATTGAAGCTCAAAAAGATCCGGACTACACTCAGAAACTGGAACAAAGTCTCTTTTGGCTGGGTGGAGCAACACATCAGTGAACTGGAATCTATAATGGAAGCCTTAGAACTCTTACTTCAAGATCACTATTTGGATGAAGCAGATCAAGAGCTTATATAAATTAAGGCAGAGCTCCGTGAGATTAGCAGAAAAGAACAAGCCTCAAAGATGGGGATCGAAACACCAAACTGTTCCACACGGTCATGTGCATCCAGAACAACAAGTCCACAATATCATCTATGGTATTGTGAAATGGGCGTTTACTCGAGGGTATTCAAGTGATCCATTAGGAAGAGGTGTTCTTCATGAAGAACAAGCTGACAGCCCCTAGTCTCGCTTCTCCCTGCAATTTGGACAGCTTCTTTGACCACCAGTTATCCATCGAAGAGAATAACCTCATCTATACAATCCCTTTAGCTTAGGAAATCAAGGATGCTCTCTGAGACATACCTATCAATAGTACACCTAGCCCTAATGGCTTTGGTTTTGACCTTTTCAAGGTTACATGGGGCATCACTTCCCCTGATCTAATAGCTGCAGTACAGGAGTTCTTCCTAGGCTTCACACTCCCTCGTATGTTTGCTGCAAACCAGATTGCATTGATAGCAAAATCTAAAGCCTATACCAGCTTTGAAAATTTCAGACCTATCAGTATTTGCACCACGATATACAAGGTTATCTCCAAGGTGCTTGCCAAACGCTCATGCAGAGTTATACAAAAACTAGTGTTTGAAGAACAAGCCACATTCCTACAACAAAGGAGTATCTTTGAGAACATATCCCTGGCACACGAACTAATAAAGAGCATCAACCAAAAAAAACGCAGAGGGTAATGCAGCCATCAAACTTGACATGGCCAAAACTTTTGATCGAGTGAGCTGGGGTTTTCTGGAGCCAAGGGCTTCTCCCTATCCTCAATCGGTCTTCTGCTGAAGTATGTCAAAGACCAATGGTTCTCAATCTCCATGAGGGGAATATCCTTGGGTTATTTTACATCAACAAAGGGATCCAATCTCACCTTACCTCTTCATTGTAATGCAGGATACCCTCTCCGGGCTTTTGTTAAAGGAATTTCAGGCTACTAACATTGAATGCTTTAAATGAATGTGAATGCAATCACGTGCACGTGTGAACACAATCAAATGAATTTGAACGCAATCACATTATTCAACACAGAAACTAACTGAATTAGAAGGTGGGGGTGAGATTTTTGTAAAAATTTGGATCTCACCTTTAGGAGATCCAAGTTGTTTATATTTAATGCACTATTTTAATTTTAAAAAAAAAGGTGACTTGACTATTTGTGTCGTTATGTTACCAGCAGAGTCATACTATAATATATCAGAAAGTCCATCTTCCCACCTTCAAGAATCACTTAAAAGTTCAATAACTAGAAGGCAAAGAAGAAAATAAGGTAGTCCACAAGTTAGAGGATTTTTCCATAATATCAGGAGACCATAACAAATGCAGTCCAATCATAACCTGTAACAGTTTGAACTTTGAATCTATGATTTTAGATATTGCATCAAATTAAATATGGTTAAGTACCACCCAAAGTAAAATCTTATGCTATATATACCAATGAAGACTCTGAACTTACTTTTTCCCAGTCTAATTTGCAGAATTCATACTGGGTACATTGTGGATTGTGGATACTAAACTAATGAACTACAAGAACCAAAACCATTAATGTAAGTAAGATAATCAGATGAGATGCACAATTATAGATAAACACATAAAAGAACTGCCCCTTTATGAGAGTGCACTTGGAAAAAACTTTGGTACTGATTCTCCATATGATTGAGATACAAACATAATATAATAGAGTTGAAAATTCTAGTAGACCTTACTCTTCAGGGAAACTGGGTCAACATTATCAAATGATTCAACTACAACTTCAATACGTGGAAGAGTTGCATGCAAGCCATGTGTCATTATTGTCTTTGTTGTTCCCCTCTTTCCAGAGATTGCTATTCCTCTAATATCACGATCTATTGGCCCAAGTAAAAGAGCAGCCTTAATGGCATCCCGTGAAAAAATTTGATCTTCCAACATAAAAAAGAACTTTAATTCTATCCTGATAAATAGCTTCTTGTGAAAATGTAGCCTTTATATAGCACCGTAACAAGATGTGTGAGCCACCTTGATGCCATGCTACACTTGGTATTGGGCCATAGAATAGATGATTATGGAGGGCCCAACAATCATAGTGTCTTGGATTTGTAGGCTTTCCTTCGGCCCCCATACAATCGGACCCCAAGTTGGAGAGCAACAAAGCTAGCTCTTCCTTGAATTTCCTCAATCTAGCACGGGTGATAGGGCCACTAGGAAACTCCAATGGATCATGGCTGCTTTGGTACGTCGTCTTGATTTGGGGTGCCACTTGAGTTGCATCATTCCCTCCTTCAAGAGGATTTGTCCTCAAATCTGCATCAAACAGAGATAGGTCAGATTCATTGAATGCTGAACTAACAGTGTACTCACCTAGTAAATCGAGCTTGTAAGCATTATCATTAAGTCGCTCGATCACTTGGAATGGCCCATCCCCCCTGGGGAAAAGTTTTGACCGCCGTTTCTCTGGGAATCTCTCCTTCCTTAAGTGTAACCACACCCAATCCCCAGGTTCAAACACAACCTTCTTGTGCCCCTTATTGGCCTGATGGACATATTGTGCAGTTCGACGCTCAATGTTGGCTCTTGCCCTTTCGTGGATGTTCTTTACTAGCTTGGCTTTCTTCTTGCCGTCAAGGCTTGTTCTTTCACTTACAGGCATTGGACTCAAATCAAGAGGTGAAAGAGGATTAAACCCATAAACAATCTCAAAATGGTGAATAATGAGTTGCAGATTGAATAGCACGGTTATAGGCAAACTCAACATGTGGTAAACAATCCTCCCAAGTTTTAAGATTCTTTGATATCAAAGCACAGAGTAAAGAAGATAATGTCCTATTGACTACCTCGGTCTGCCCATCTGTTTGAGGGTGACAAGTAGTAGAGAATAGTAGTTTCGTACCCAGCTTACCCCAAAGAGTTTTCCAGAAATAACTTAGAAACTTGGCATCTCGATCTGAAACAATTGTCCTAGGAATCCCATGCAATCTTATGATTTCTTTAAAGAATAAATTTGTGATGTTAGATGCATCATCTGTTTTATGGCAAGCTATAAAGTGAGCCATTTTTGAAAAATGATCTACCACAACAAATATAGAATCTCGACCTCCTTTCGACCTAGGCAATCCCAA
This sequence comes from Pinguicula moranensis, assembly GCA_028565015.1. Taxonomy (NCBI): domain Eukaryota; kingdom Viridiplantae; phylum Streptophyta; class Magnoliopsida; order Lamiales; family Lentibulariaceae; genus Pinguicula; species Pinguicula moranensis. The sequence continues at coordinate 6,719 of JAOWBN010020972.1, forward strand.
TACAAAATCCATTGAAATGTCTACACATGGTGCAGTAGGAATGTAAGTGTTGTGTATAGCCCATGTGGCTTGACTGTTGATTTTGATTCCCTGCAAGTGATGCAATTAGCACAAGGTTTTTCCACATCCTTTTTAAGTCCTGGCCAAAATAAATGTTCTAACAAAACTCCCAAGGTTTTTGCATTGCCAAAGTGACCGACCAACCCACCACCACCATGAGCTTCCCGAACAAGCGATTCACGAAGTGAACATTTAGGAATGCACAACTTGTTCTTTCTAAATATAGTTACCCTTCATGCTTATAGAATTTATTGAATGCTCCCCTTTCACATGCAGCAAACATGTTATCAAAATCAGGATCACTTGCGTAAAGTCTTTGATATACTCAAAACCCAACACTTTTGGAGTCAAGTATTGAAAGTAAAGTATACCTTCGTGATAACACATCGGCTACCACATTCTCCTTACTCTTCTTGTATTTGATGACGTACGGAAAGGTCTCAATGAATTCTACCCACTTGGCGTGTCTCTTATTTAGCTTGTGTTGCCTTCATAGGTACTTGAGCTGCTGTGAACCCTTGATGAACTTGTGTCAGTATTCCACAAACAATCGATACTTCAAGAAAAGAAGAGGGACGGATTTGTTGCTCCTTGTGTCTGATGCACACGATTTGTGTCACCCAACAAAAGTCTTGGATTTTGTTGAACGAGACGCCACAGACAACCCCGTGAAGGTATTAGATGATACCAACCAAGAATCGAATGATATGTCCCAAATTCGATGCTATCTAACTCAACAAAAAGAAAGACAAATTGAAGAAGGTTTTAAAAACCAAAGGAGAATACTTCTCACAAAATTCAATCATAAAACTTGTCTCTTCTCAGATCCATCTTTTTGCATCTGAAGTGCTTGGATCACCTCGTGTTTGCTCCTATGCACATCATGGTCTTGATCAAAGTCTCCAACTACGAACTCAATAGTTTCATTCTCTTGGATGGATAGTAAGCTGCAAGGCTTCTCAGATTCCTGCACAAAAGAAACAATTTTGCTCGGTGGGGTACCGACAAGTTTGTTAGGTGATAACAAAGCCTCTTTGTATGTATATAAAATCATAGGCTCAAAAGGAATCGAAATCTTTCATCCTCACTATTTTGGACCATAAGTATTTCACTTTTTCTCTCATTCTATTTTCCTAACTTTTTTCACACAACTCACTTTTTCACTTGATTTTCCTCTAAAGGCCTCTTTTTCTCTCATATTTTTATCACCCTCGATCTCTCTTTCTTTTTATCTCTTCATTTAAATTTCTATTTCTTTTTTTCCTAAGCTTTTCAATCTCTTTTTCTTTTTCTCTCATCATCTCAATCTCTCTTTCTTTTTCTCTCATCATTTCAATCTCTCTTTCTTTTTCATGACTTTCACTAACTATTACAATTTCAGAATTGATGCTTTGCACATTGAGATCGTGCTCAACTTTTACAATTTGGACATACTCCAACTGAATATTACGAATGGGCCACCATTGGTTCTAACCTTCAACGGGACACAAACATCAGAATGAACCAAATCCAACAAATTTGATTGCTGGTTAGGAAGATTAATCTTGAAAGATACTCGATTCTACTTTCCTTCAAGGCAATGAGAGTACTTTTCAAAATAACTCTTAGCACCTGGAAGAATACTTTTCTTCACCAAATTATCAACTCCCTTGATACTAATATAGCTCAAGCACTTATGCCATAATTTTGGTAGACATTCATTCTCCACTAAATTCACCGAGTCAACTGAAATTAAAGCTTGCAACAACTACAATTTTTCCTTCAATATCACACCTTTAGCCAAGATCAAGGACCCTTTGCCAATTTTTTACTTTTCATTGACAAAATTGTTGCCATAGCCATCATCGTCAAGTAACCCAATGAAAATCAAATTCATCCGGACATCTGGACCATGCTTAACAACTTTAAGCATCACAGTAGAGCCATTTCCCACTTTCAAACAAACATTTTCAATGCCAATAACTTTGGTGTGACCATTGTTTCCTACTCTCAGAAAACCAAATTTATCTAGAGTGTAAGTGCTGAAAAATTCCCTCCTGGGAGTAACATGAACTGCAACACCTGAGTCACCTCCCCAACTCATATCTACAGAGGCCAAATTAATATCATAATCATCATAAATTGTGAGGAGATCAACAGTTGTAGTTGCAACAGCAACACGATCAACACTGACTTCTTCAGACTTCTCTAAATTCTTATTGTTCTCATTCATCTTGTTTATCAATTGCAAACAATGACTCTTGAAGTGACTCTTCTTGTAGCAGTGGTGACAATCAACATTCTGATACTTGGACTGAGACTTGCTTTTACGTTTTCCTCTATTACCCTGACCATTGTTTGAGTTTCTCCCCTTCTGCTCTGTAAGTAAGACCTCATTATGCGACGAAGAACCATGAGTCCTCCTTATGATCCCTTCATTCAGAAATTCATTCTTGGCATAATCAAAGGACATCTTACTATCAATAGTTGAATTTGTATGTGAGACCCAAAATGTCTCACACGAGTCAGACAAAGTATTTAACAATCATAAACCAAGTATCTCATCCTCAAAGGTAGCACCAACATTAGACAATTGATTCAATACACATTGAAACTCATTAACATGATTAGAAATAGGTGTACCCTCAGAATATTTTAAGTTAACCACTTGCTTTAACAAATACAACTTTTTGTTACCTGTCTTGAAAGCATACAACTTTTCAATTATATTTTAGGGTATCTTTGCATTTGTTTCGCTTTCAACAAGATTCCTAACTAACCGCAAACCTGTTGATGCTCAAAACTCCATTCTTCATCGGTCATTGGCTTATCAGAAGAAAACACTGACAAATGCTTACTTTTTACAAATAGAAGATCCTTCATTTTACCCTTCCAAATGTGATAATTCATGTCATTCAACAAAATCATCTTACTAGTATTTACCTCCATAATTTTAGCAAATCAACAACCTCCAAACTGGCTCCGATACCACTCTGATTGGAGGAAAATACCAAGAATAATATAATTCAATAGCACAGTGAAAATAAACAACCTCCTGATTTGTAAGAATCTATTAGAAACACAAACAACCAGAATCAAATATGGAGATAACATCAACGAAATAATACTTAGAAGAAGAACACCAAGATTTACGTAGAAAACTCCTTCGATGTGAAGAGATGAAAAAACACGGGATCCTTAGATCCACCAAAATTCAATATCACCCATGAGTAAGAGTATACAGTAAAACAGCAAACCATGGTTCTCTAACCCTTACAATACAATACGAAGGCACTAGAATCACAAAACAATATCAAAGGTATAAAACACAAAAGTTTGTTTATAAATACCCACACCCACATAGTAGTGGTGTATGCAAACAAGATTTATTTCTCTCATTCTTTTCTCTCTTCTGCGTGTATCTCTTCAATTGAGATTATGAGAAATTTCTCAAGAACATGAAACATTGTCATTAAGAAATGTTTCTTTCTTCTACATTTCTCTATTTTTCGCTCATTTTCTCTCATCCATTCTCAAGCTTTTCTTACTGTTTTTGTTGTTCTTAGGGGTAGGCAGCGGAAGTTCTGCTTCTGCATTGCGTCCCTTCCACACCCGCATCCGTAATTTTGTAGAAATCCATTTTTGATTCCGCATTCCGCTCCGCAAGTTTTATGCGGAATGTGGAATCCGCTTCCACAGAAACAATGCGGAAGCGGATGTTCCGCAGATTTTTTTAAAGGAAATTCTTTTAGCAAACAATATTGAATATTGCAACATACAAAAATGAGAAAATACAAATATTTGACATTATGCAACACAAACAAAAAGAACCTAACAAATAACCATAGAAATACGTAGTAAGTTCAATAAAATAAACCA
>JAOWBN010020982.1:0-10636 GCA_028565015.1 Pinguicula moranensis
CTTACCTATGAATGTTGCTTTAATACTAATTATTTCATGATGGTACAAGTTAGATATTGGAGGGCTATGATATCCTCTCCCCTGTTAACTACATAATGGCTTGTGGACATTATGGGGTGTCTTTCCAGTAAAGTCTGTAAATGGATTAGATGATCATTGAGTTTCCTAGTCTAGATGGAAAGATATGTTGCCTAGTATAGAATTGTCTTCGTGCAAGCAGCATTATTTGGCTTTGTGGTTGTGGTGTGCGAGTTAGATAATGTAAATGCCATGAAAAAAAGTAAATCCCAATGTGAAAGCTGTCTCTGATGTTGGACAAGCCGGAGGAGAAAAGTTGTAATCTACGATTGCTGCTGAAAGTGATCCATATGAAGCTATAGCTGCCAAAATAAAGAATTCAGACTATATGAGGCATGCTTTTGATCTTTATGTCCAATTGGTGAACATTCATTGCATGGAAAAGTAACAAGATAGTAGCTACAAGGAAAATCAAGGCCTTAAAAGGGGAAGATGTTGTAGTGTCCTCTAGAAAGTGAACTAATATTTCCATGCCCTACCGGATTATGCTCTCTATACATTATAGGAATAGCTCACCAAACAGGAAGGAGCTGTGTACCAATATCCCTATAAAAAAAACGGGGTATTATAATGTGATAGTCATGATATCAGGTTTGGTGAAGAGTGGATGATGGCAATGATCTGAATGTGGAGATGTTTTGTGTTCTTCTATGAGGCTAGGTGAGCCATATACCAGATCACCCTTAGCTATACTGGAGGGCACGATGGTAGGGCAGGACATACAGTTCACGATCAAGAGATCAACTACTAACTTCTCCGTAGTGGGTCTAGTTCTGAGTGTGGTAGTTCTTATATTTATTCTTTGTGGCTAATTTTGTAATTTTGTTCATTTCTGTAAATAACCTTATATTATATATGAAATTTTAGCTTACCCAAAAAAACACTAAGTTAGCTATAATTTAAGCTTTGTCACCCGAGTCATTTAGAGAATCAACGTCGAGGTGAACTCATCGGTGCTACATCTGTTCGTCCACTTATGGGTATTACTACGATATGCTTAGGGATAACTACTCTTTGTTTCTGTCAACAGTGAAAGTCATAGTTTGAGATTTCTTAAAGGATTTGAATTCATATCATTACTGGTGAAGCAAAAACACTATTCCAGAACATTAGCCACATGAATGCTTTTAACATGGATTTTTTTAGAGGAATGGTGTCAATTTGACAAAGGACATGGTTCTCCCTAAGCTGAATTTCGAGTATGAAGAGAAAAGCCTCAAGTTGATGAGGTTCAAGCTTAACACAGACGTTGTAGGGCAAACCAGATCTTTTCAAACCTCAGTTCCCCTCTTCGACATCTGGCAAGATGACTATATCTGATGTTAGCTCATCTAGACCAATGCTTGAAACACGTGATTCTGCACGGACATATTTAGATGATAATGCATCTACAAGACTTGAGACATTCATGACTACAATGCTTGGAATAATGGCATTTATGGCTAAGAAATTGCTTATAATGGGAAGTGACATGTGGACTATGAAGGAAGAGTTGAACATGAAGGCTCGTGTTGTCGGTATTACCTTGGACAATCTTGGTATTATTGCTGCTAAATATGTCACAACATTGGATGAAAACTACAAAAACCTTTAAACATAGTTTGAAGAATACATTGATGACAAAGTTTGCTTTGATCAATCCTTCCCTGAATGTGTTAAGAAGTTTATTACATGGTGGAAATGAGAATGGAGAATGGAGAATGGATGAGGAAGAACTGACTGAGATGCTTGTGGATGTCAAAAAGGGAGGAGAAGAAGAAAGGAGTATGAGAGAGGAGATGCAATATGTTAATGCTTGAACTATGCTTATTGACTCTGTTTGAATGTGTCTTAATACTTGAACTTGCCCATGTGTTTTAGAACTTGCTCATGTATCTTGAACTTGCTCATGTGCCTTAGAACTTACTCTTGTGTTTTGGATTGTTAGCTTTTGGCACTTATTTGGGCTGCATATCTCAATTCTTTTGCTGCTTATAATTTGATATATACATGCCATGTCTTATAATACTTGCGAGCTCTGTTGTTGTGGTAATATGCATGCTCAGTCTAAAAACCACACCCTCAAAGCGAAGGTACAAGCTACTCACTCTACTCTACTTTCAATATCGTTTTTAGACTATGCAAGAGTAAGGATGCATTATTTTAGGGGGAGCTATTTATTGGAGGGGGAGTTAAAATGATATTATCATGGCATTACTTGAAGGGGAGTTAGTCATTTGAGAGAGAGCTTAAATGATTTCATTATGACTATTCATTATCACATTTTACTAGAGTTTTGAAATCATAAAAAAAGGGGAGATTGCTAACCTCAAAGGACTTGGATCCTTAACGAATTTCGATAATATCACAAATACTAAAATTATATAGTTAATCTACCATTTACATGATCTAACTGTTGGTTGTTTTGAAAAGGATAAATCTCACTTCAAGTGTTTACATGTTATAAAGGATTATTATGCATATTTCTTATTGGACTTATGACCATGTGAAGACTTAAACTCTATCGGACTTTATGTTTCAACATCATTCTCTATTTGAAGCTAGACAGAACCTGATGATGAATAAAAGTATTTGAGATATAGATACAAGCTTGAAAGCAGTGCAGGATGAATCTAATGAGCTATTTAGGTCACGATAAACTCAGTTAAAAAGATTCAGATGAAGAGACGTTCAACTATCATCATTTGCCTGGTACAAAACTCCAAGAAGCTTTACAACTTCTAAATTCACCTGCTTCATCTCTTAAATGGTGATTTGATTGAAGCAATTTTATTAGTATCTATGATAGAGTTAGATAAGCTACCCCCCTTCGAAGCTGCTTTGTGTTGATTCAACCTTCCAATCCATTCTTCACGGGTGTTGTTATTTCTTTGCTTCTGTGTTGTGTTCTTTCTAGAATTATTCTGTTGTTTTGTTCTTTTGCTGCACCACCTCCTTCACCTAGTTTGTGCTTCTCTACCCTGGCACTGCATCAGCTACACTTCGTCCTTCCAGCTCAACAATTTCTAAAATTTTCTTATCTTTTAAATGCAACTTATCATTTACTCCACCCGGCATTATTCTGTTTTGCTAAGTTTGCACACAGTTTAGTAGCAAGTCCTACACCTCTTACTGCAGTTTCTCTGTCCTCCTCTTCCTTCTCCCAATCCCCTAGATCATATGGCATTCCATTAGACAGCCACCAACCAAGTTTGACTGGTTGCCAAACCGTTTCAATTTGGCACTCCTTCAATTTGGATCTTGATCCATCTTGAGTTCTACAAGTACTGATTTCAGCCAAATCATCTCAGCAACACTCGGGGCCATTACTCTATATTCTGCCTCAGTTGTAGAACAAGCCACTACTATCTATTTCTTACTCTACCAGGAGACTAGATTGCCTCCTACAAATATGTAGTTAACCGGATGTAGACTTTCTATCAAAATGCCTATACCTACTAACCATGCTCACAGCAAATGATATATCAGGTCGAGTATGATTCAGGTATATAAGTTGACCTACCAACCTTTGATACTGCTCCCTATCAACTGGCTCACCTATTTCTGTACTCAACTTTAGCCTCTGGTCAATCGTCATTTTTGCGGGCTTGCAACCCAACATACCTGTCTCCTGGAGCCAATCTAGAACATACTTTTGCTGGGATAGAACAATTCCCGTGGGCCCACGAGCTATCTCAATCCCAAGGAAATACTTCAACTGGCCCAAATCCTTAACCTCAAATTCTTTTTCTTTTGATAAGCCAAATTTTATAAATAAGGTAAAATGTATTTACAAGAAAAAACAAAGAAAGAGACAAAACAAATATGTACAGGCCTGAGACAAGGCATAACATCTTGTGGGTGATGAGTCTATAAAGATGAAGTCAGTGAGTGATTCCTTGATCATGAACTATATATCATGCCTTTCCATCATACCCACCATTATAGCTAAGGGTGATTAAGTGTATGGCTTCCCCAACATCATGAATGCACAAGCATCTCCGCATTCAGCTCATTGCCATCATCCACTCTTCACCAAGTCTGGATGTCATGACTATCAACTTATCGATACCCTTTTTATAGGAATATCGGTGCATAGCTCGTTCCAGCTTGGTGAGATATCCATTTAATGTATAGAAGATATTACCGATTGGGCGAGTATATAATAGTTCACTTACAAGACAACCATCCAGCCTCTTTCACGTTCTATTCTCATCGCCTTCTTTTTTTCTAGTCTGCACGCCTTATCTTTGGATGTCCTCTCTGTTCCATATGCTTGCGTCCCTCATTGGTCTGCTGTTTATTCTCTATGATCATCCGCCGGGTTCACTATGGATCTGCACCTAGTCTGCAGGAGTGGGATCTTGTGTACTGATTTGATGATCCTCAGTCACGATGATACAGCAAAAAAATTGAGGTTCTTAGACTTCCACTGGAGTTTGTTCCCTTCATGGATCAATTTCAGGCCGGCGAGTGCAGGATCTTGTGTTCAGATTTGATGGTCCTCCAAGCTTATTGCTAAATCAGAGAAACTCTGGTGCTCTTATGTTTTAATGCCGGAGGTGATATTTTCTTCCATCAGACATTGTTTTCTTTCACCATCATGGATCTACACCAAGTCAGTAAGTGTATGATCTTGTGTTCAGGTTTGATGTGCATCCATCAGAAAAACTAAGAAAAATCGGAAAAGCTCAGCAGTTCTGTCTGTTTGGAGTGTCAGAGATAGTGTGGTCTTCCACCAAAATTTGTTATCTTTCACCATCGTGGATCTACACCAAGTCTTGTGTGTAACATTCATCAGAATTGATGAGTCTCCAGTCTTGTTGATAAAGTATGTTAGAAGTGCCAGAGGTAAGGGCTATGGAAATTCCTTGTGTCCACTTCGGTTACACCTAACCTGTACCTTGTTGAAGATGGAAGATAGTTATACCAGATAGATAAGTGATTGAGAGTAAGGAAGAGTGAAGTACTCTGGACAGTTTCTAGCAGCCATAGTTGGTTTCAAGTCACCCATACAGTGAGGCAACCTGCAAGGCCTATTATCTGTGCCGTGTGTGATTGCTATTCAACTCATAAAAGAGAGTCAGTAAATGTGAATTCAGAATAACAAACACGTGCACGGATTTACTAGCCAGTCAGATAAAGAAAAAGGAAATAATGGTGTGGTTCTTATGGATCTTATTCTAATCCAGATTGATCTTTGAATAAGCAGAATTATAGAGTGAATATTTACATCATGATTGTGAAAATGGGATTGATTTCGAGTCCACCAGATCTTTGAATAATCCATATTTCTTTCCACACATCATTATTAACAGACTTAGGTTTCATAGCCACAAAGTTTTGCAGGGAAGGCATGTGAAGAGCAGTGTAGACAGAGCCATTAAATTGTGGTTGATCATGGGAGAATAGCAATCGCTTGATGCCCTGCTATATGCATGAAGTAATGGTGCATGAGCTGAATAAGTGTAACAGATCTTCCTAACCTGATAAGCAAAGGGGACAACTTAATTCTTGTGATTGTGGTGTTATGTGCCTATGTTGGATGATGACCTTGACCAGGATAGCGTTCTAACAGATTCTCCATGCAAGAATGATTATTTTTGTTGAAGAGAATTTATTCCACAGACTTACAAGTTCCTGCACTGCCTCGGATGAAAATACAGGTCGCGCTAGATCAGTCTGAGTCCTATAAGCTGCCCTTATCGTATAACATTCATTTGTGTGCCCCTCATATCTATAGTGGTCTATTCCTGAGATTTCAGGTTGTTGAGTCTGCAGCAGGGTGTTTAAAGCTGTTAATTCATCGAGTTCCTGAGCCCGCAACCCTCTTTTCCAGAATAGTTTCCAGGACCAGGTATTAGCTTCCCAACTACCTGCTTCCAGAATCCTTAAATTTTGATTCATGGACAATCTGAAAAAGTCAAGGAAATATTGTGTCCAGTCTAGACTATTGAAGACATGGATCCTTTCGGAATAGAGTGTTTTCCCCACTCCCTAGTTTCATCATAACAGCTTCCTGAAACCCTGACTCATGAAGTACCTCCTGTAACTCCTTCCACCAGCACGATGCATATCTATCCCCTCTTCTTCTTCTCCTTCTGACTTGTGAAGGCTTATGTAAGGGTTTGAGTTGTCTAAATTCTCCCACTGTTAATACCCCTTGCTGCCCATATTTTGCCACCAGAATCTCTTTTGCTAACGTGTTATTGTCTGATAAAATTTGTTGTCCCCATTTCCCTAGCATAGCCCGGTTGAAGAAACAAATATTATGCACCCCTAGCCCACCTTTGTCTTTAGGTTGTATTATCTTGTTCCAAGCTATCCATTTCATTTTCTTAGCTGTCTGCGAGCTGTTCCAGAAGAAGTTCCTCAGAGTTGTGTCTAACTTTTTTCAGTACAAAAGAGGAGGCCTTATAGAGAACTAGGTAATGTGCAAAGATGGCAGTGAGAATTGCATTAAGAAGCACCAGTCTTCCTCCGGAGAAGAGGTGTTTATGATTCCAAGATCCAAGAGTTTTCTCCAGTTTGCTCAGAACAGGTGACCAGCTAGACACACTGTGATGGTTTCTACCTACTGACAATCCTAAATACCTGATTGGAAGATGCTGAATTTGACAATCTAAGTAGGCTGCCATCTCAATCATCATTTCAGCAGGAACATTCATTCGGGTAAGGTAGCTTTTTCTGTAGTTGATCTTCTGTCTAGATAGAAGCTCAAAATTTTGCAAGATAGCCTTATATGTCTTGATGGTACTCCAGTTGGCCTGACCAAACAAAAGTGTGTCGTCCGCAAACTGGAGGTGGGACAAAGAGAAATTTCCTCTTCTAATGGAGGTGGCATGTATCATCCACAAGTTTACAGCCTGGTTAATAAACACTGACAGACATTCAGCTGCTAGGAGGAATAAGAGAGGGGACAAAGGGTCCCCTCGCCTAAGTCCTCGTCTAGGATAAAATTCAGAGGATGGGCTGCCATTTACCAAGACCGAAGCTGAAGCAGATTCAAACAGGGCCTTTATCCACCAATGCCAGCAACTTGGAAAATTCATCTTGGCCATAACATCATATAAGTAGTTCCAGTTGACTGTGTCAAAGGCTTTTTCGAAATCCTCTTGTAGAACAATGGCAAGGATTTTCAGTTTTCTCATTTCATCAATTGCCTCACTAGCCACGAGGACACTATCATGTAGCCTCCTGCCATGAATGAAAGTTGTTTGAGTTGCAGAGATGATATGATCGATTTCAACTGCTAATCTCATTGCCATGACCTTGGATATGATTTTAGGCATGGATCCTATTAGAGTAATTGGCCTAAATTCATCAACCTGCATGGGAGTATCAGATTTTGCAATATGGGTGATGTGTGCAGCATTACTCCCCCTTGGCAGTTTGCTATTCCTATAAAAATCCATCATCATCTGCAGAATGTCATTCTTCATGATAGTAAGGAAGTGCTTAATGAATTTAAAATTAATGCCATCCGGACCCGGCCTTTTGCCACTATCACACATCTGATGGCTTCCATAATTTCAGGCTCCGAGAAGGGGAAACTAATCTATGTTTAGCAGCTGGTGAGAAGTGTTTAAATATCATATTGATGATCTGGGATCTTGAGTGAAGGGGTTCAGTGAATCTGGTAGCAAAGTGGTCTCTGAAACATTTTTTTACCCCCTCAGGGTCATCAATCCGTAAATCACCTGACCAGATTCCATTGATACCATTTTTCCTCCTACTACTATTGATGCATCTATGAAAGTATGCCGAGTTAGCATCCCCTTGTGTGATTCATCTTATGCGGGCTTGCTGGAATGTTTGACTATCTAACTGTATGGCCAGCTGATCAATCTCCCCTCTCAGTTTAATTGTTGCCGTTGCTGTTTCCCTACTGACAGAGGTTGCATTTTCAGCCTGCAGTTCAAGCTGCTCTAGCTCCCGTAATAATTTTTTCCTTTTCATGAATAAGTCTCTTGGCCTTGATAAATTCCATTCTCTGATCCCATTGCGAACAAGTCTGATTTTTTCTTTTATGCATTGACTTGCATAACTAGGCATGCTTGATGCATTCCAAATATTGCAGACTATCCAGAACCCTAAGGGGCTTCGGACCCCAGTTCACCTATTTTGAACATAACTGGACTGGACAGTGGTCAGAGTCATCCATATCCAGCCCAGTTTGAACCCAATCCATGTCATTATCCAACAAATGGCTATTAACTAGGAACCTATCCAACCTACTCATGAATCTAAGGGACTTTATATACCATGTGTAGTGTCTTCTTACCAATCTGTAAATCTTTCAGATCCATTTTACTGACAAACTGTTTGAATGCTGAAATTTCAGATGTGTGTTCTTGGTGAGAGGATCCTTTTCTTTCCCATTCCTCTAAGATGGCGTTGAAGTCTCCCATAACACACCACTTGCTGCCTCTCTGTGTCTGACAGAACTCATACATTTCATCCCACTTGTTGATTTCTTCTTGGAGTTCAGAGGGGCCATATACATTTACCATTACACTGCTTTGCTCCTCACTGTTCCAGTTTTCCTCCACACCCAAAAAGCTAGCACCAGATAAGATATACTGTCTACAGAACTTGTTTTTATTCCAGATGCAAATAAGGCCCCCCATATTGACCATTTGAGCTACTATATACCCAATCAAAATCTGAATTATACCATAGATATTCACAAAGATTGTTGTCCACCGTTGTCATCTTTGTTTCTTGTAGACTGATGAAGTCTACCCCTTCTTTACTTATTATTTCTTTAACACACCTCCTCCTACCTTGGGTTCCAAGATCCCTCACCTCGCTCTCATCATCACCTGTAACGATCATGTCATCCACATATACTGCTAGCACTGTAGTATGACTCCCATCATGCCTGAAGAATACAGTATGGTCGGCATTGGATTGCTGGTAACTCATGCCAATCATGGTCTTCCTGAACTTGTCAAACCAGGCTCGAAGAGATTATTTTAAACCATACAATAATTTTCCAGTTTGCAACCCTGACCCTTAGTCTGACTAGTGCCAAATCTCGGAGAAATCTCCATGTACACTTCTTCATCCAGATCATCATGAAGAAATGCATTCTTCACATCAAGCTGATGCAAGTTCCACCCTTTATTCACTACAATAGAGACCAGAGTTTTGACTGTGCTCATTATTGCCACAGGTACAAACGTTTCATCATAATCAATACCATACACCTAGTTGTATACTTTGGCTACCAATCGTGCCTTATAGCGCTCCACTCTGCCATTGGGGTTCTGCTTCACAGTAAACACACACTTACATCTAACGGCCTTCTTCCCATGTGGTAGTGGCAGATGATGCCATGTTTTATTCTTTGTAAGAGCCTCAAGCTCCTCTATCATTGTCGCTTTCCATCTCGAGTCTACTTTAGCCACCTGCCAATACTTAGGAATAGAGACAATGTCCAAAGATGCAATGAATGCTCCATATTCAGGAAGTACATGAGAGTACGAGATAAAATTAGCAATATCATGGGAAAGACCATATCTGTTTGGTGGAACCCCTGCATTGCTTTGAGTGGTCCTCCTAACAATAATATCATGAACAGGAACATCAGTAGGAGAAATAGTAATATCAGTGGGAGGAGTAGTGTCACCTGAAGATGAAGATGAAGATGAAGATGAAGGTGCTTCCGGAGTCGAATCAAGCAAGGATCTTGGGCATGAGACTGGTGCAGGTGACTCTGGAACCTCTCTATAGACCAACGACAGCTCCCCTGGCCTGGAATCTTGCTTTGTACTGCACCTGACTCACTCGTCGATAAATGACAAGAAATGTCTCCCACTCGTACTGTCGCATGTCCCCCCTTATCCCCCTTATTACTACTTCTCTCATCTCTGTTGTGACTATTATTCTCCTTCTCTCGCCGTACACTATCAGATGAGCTCTCAAGAGGTGAGTAGGACCCCTACTGAAAGTATTGCTCATGTTCCCGAAATATAACATCCATGCTCATAAACAACTGTTGCTCAATTAGACTCCAACACACATATCTCTTTTGGGTCGCAGAGTATCACACGAACACACTCTTTATAGCCTTGGATCCAACTTTCCAACCCCTGGCCTATTATCCTGTACATAACATACACAACCAAAGGTTCTCAACTGAATCATGTCCCATTTTGTACCATTCCATATTTGAAATGAAGTCTTCCAATATAACACTCGAGATGGTATCCGGTTAATCAGGAATGTGGCTGTAAGAACTGCTTGTCCCCCCAAATATTTTTGGACATTCATGGTGAACATCATACGCCTAGCCACCTCAAGAAGATGCCGATTTTTCCTCTCAGCCCCCCTATTTTGCTCTGGTGTGTATGGGCAGGTAGTTTGATGCTTAATACCTTGTGATGACAAATATTATCTGAATGCCCTATTGGTGTATTCTATCCCATTATCCGATCTCAACCCCTTTACTACTGCACCATATTGTGTCTGTAATCCTTTGTGAAAATCCTTGAAATAGGCAAGTACATCACTCTTGTTTTTCATTAAATATAGCCAAGTAACACGGGAGCAACAATCAATGAAGGACACAAAG
>JAOWBN010020993.1:0-10636 GCA_028565015.1 Pinguicula moranensis
TTATCGTGCCCACGGTAAACGCTGGGTAGCCAAGTGCGGAGCGGATAACTGCTGAAAGCATCTAAGTAGTAAGCCCAGCCCAAGATGAGTGCTCTCGATCTCTCCGATTCTAAGTCCCCTTTTCCCCGCTCGGCCCCTCGGGTATACATAGAGGATCGGGTATACATAGAGGATGAGGATGGAGCGGGATAAGTTTAGAGAATAGGAGAAAAGATCACGGCGAGACGAGCCGTTTATCATCTCATTACGATAGGTGTCAAGTGGAAGTGCAGTAATGTATGCAGCTGAGGCATCCTAACCGATCGGTAGACTTGAACCTTGTTCCTACATGAGCCGATCAATTCGATCAGGCACTCGCCATTTTCATTGTTCAACTCTTTGACAACATGAAAAAAGCAAAAGCCTGCCCTCCCTCTCTATCTATCCAAGGGATGGAAGGCCAGAGGCCTTTGGTGTCCCCTCCAGTCAAGAATTGGGGCCTCACAATCACTAGCCAATATGCTTTTCTCTCATGCCTTTCTTAGTTCGTGGGTCTAAATCCTGGTGTCTTAGGCGTAGAGGAACCACACCAATCCATCCCGAATTTGGTGGTTAAACTCTACTGCGGTGACGATACTGTAGGGGGGGTCCTGTGGAAAAATAGCTCGATGCCAGGATTGCCAGGATGAAGCTCAAGACCTCTCATTCTTATTCCTTTTTCATATGAAAGAAAGTGAAAGTCAAAAAAAGATGAAAGATGAATGAAAGGCTTGTATTAGTTTATTGAGATTAAAAACCCAAATTATGACATCCCCCACACCGCGGAACGCACCGTTCTTATAGAGAGAAAGGCGCTTTCACATCTTCTTAACCCGAAATGGATGGGGAGAGGAAAGGCTCCTTGTTTTGAGGATACTCCCGGGAACAGATCCAGTGGAGGCTGGGTGGGGCCTGTAGCTCAGAGGATTAGAGCACGTGGCTACGAACCATGGTGTCGGGGGTTCGAATCCCTCCTCGCCCAGACCCTTCCAAAAAAGGAAGGGTCGTTGGAGGGTCTGGTGGAGAAAGAAAAAGTAATTTGATGGAATTTTGTATCGGGGTGGTGGAGAAAGAGAGAATGGTACGATGAGATAGAATGGAAACAAAGACAGGGAAGGGGTTACCTACTCTTAACCGTAAAAGCGAGCCCTTTCATTTTGACTTCTTTGATTCAGAATGAATCCCCCATTCTTCCCCAGTAGCTCAGCGGTAGAGCACCCGGCTGTTAACTGGAGCGTCGTAGATTCGAATTCTACCTGGGGAGATTGATCTAGATGTTTCTAATAAACATTTTCATCAATAACAATATGAACCTTCTTTGTAATTAGTATTCGTGTCAAATCCAAATCTAAGTGGGGCGTGGCCAAGTGGTAAGGCAGCGGGCTTTGGTCCCGATATCGAAGGTTCGAAACCTTTCGTCCCAGAGCATAGACTCTAGACTTCGTCCCAGAGCATAGACTCTAGACTTCGTCCCAGAGCATAGACTCTAGACATAATAAAGCATAATCAAACTCTTTTGAACAATATATATAAGATAAAGAAACCTATTTAGAAACATATTTATCCAGGATTTATCCTTTCTTTCTATTTTTACTTGCCCCCCTGATTGAGTGAATTAATGGAAAAGAGGCTCGTGTGATCCACGTTATATGAAGAATTTGATATAAACAAAAGAAGAGGGCTGGTATTGATCCTTTCTCTTTCATTTCTTAATAGAATAGAATAATCAAAAAAGCTTTCTAAATCTTATTCAATTGATGATTGAATATCGTATCTTTTTCTGTAGTAATTTACTTGTAATTATACATGTTAAAAAAAAAGAGATATAAAAAAATCGATTTGATTCTTGTATTGTATTTAAGAAAGAAATCGAAATACTCAACAAAATAACATAGAAAAGAAGAAAAGAACAGATATTAGATCAGAAGCGGCTAAGCAGGCGAAGGCTTTTTTCGACGAATACCACTTGTCTGAGATCTTTAAGATCTTACTAGATCGCTGGGAAAAGGGTGTGGTAGAGACGAAACAGCTTATTTGCTCGCCTGCGGGATCTTCTTCTATTCTCTTGACTCTTCTCGCTCTAAACTATTTAAATAGCATGCCGTTCCCACTTATTACTAGGAGAGTTTTTGAAGAGCTAAAAGTACACAAGGACTACGACAAGGAAAAGGAAAAGGAAGAGGACTACTCCCTAAGACTAAGACACGAAAAAAAAGAAAGAGAAAGAAGAAAGAAAGCAGACAAAAAAGGAAAAAGAATAAGAAAGAAATACGGGTGGTTAGATGACGAAACCTTTCTGAAAAGGACTCGTCTTTTTGACATTTATCAATGGAGTCGTCCAGGTCGACAGACAGCCGCGACAGAGTGGGGGGATCGTGCTGTAAGAAATGAAATGTCACAATTCTTTTTTTATCCATGCCAAAGTGACGGAAAACAAAGAATCTCGTTTACATATCCACCCCATTTTCCCATTTTCTGGAGAAAAGCAAAGAATACGCTAACAAAATTCTCCTGTGATGAACTGAATGATTATGATTTTTGGATTTCTACCAATAAAGAAAAAAGAAATAGACTAGTCAAGGAATTTATAATGCGAATCTACCACATAGAAGGAAAGATAGAAGGAAAAAGGGTCTTTTTTAGTTTGACCGGAACGAGTGGACTCAAAAAAAAAACCGCTTAGGCACAAGGGTGCTAGACCGCCTACTATTTCTGAACATATACTTACCAAAAAAAGAGGATCCTCTGTTGATGTTGAGGGAGACACGTCGTTTACGCCAAAGACGCCAAAGAAAAAAAAGAAAAGAAAAAAGCTTGGTTATGAATTGGATCAAACGAATCCGTAAAAAAGTCCTCAAATGGGAATACTTTCTATTTAATAGAGTAGCACACTGGGAGGAAGAGTTAATTAGCCGTAGGCCAGTGCGATAGACCTTGCGTTCAAGGGGGTTTTTGCCTAAAACCATTTATGATATAGAGGATCTGCCCAAAAATGAGGTGCTTCACGCCTTAGGTATAGGTTTACCAGACACTGTAAACTGGGACACAACTGTCCTATTTTTTTCGCTAAATCGATATAAGGATTATCGTCGAGAACATATAGTGTTTACCCCGCGTTCTCAAAGACGTAAAGTAAATCTTTATATTTGGTATCAACGACTGGTTCGATCCCCTCTTTATATAAGCCTAAGACGGATGGGGGCATTGAAGGGGGTATTGAAATATTTGAAATCAATAAAATATTTGCAATTATTTATTAAACCTATCTATTATAGATTGTTTCCAAAAAAAAAGAAAGATACAAGATTTAAACTTTTAGATGCTCCAGAAAAAGGAATCAAATATGAAAAAAAAAAGATAGGGATGGAAGAAAAAGAGCAGGAGAAAGATCCGGGGAAAAAGAGAAAGAGATCCGATTCTATTTCTAGAGCTATGCAGTCTATAGATAGCAGACTAGAAGATATACCAATTCTGAGAATCGTGTATCTCCTGATTTTGAATGACCCCTCGAAGAATTGCATCTTACTAATACAGTCCTTTCTTAGAAAGAATGTATACCTCCCTTTCTTGATAACGATCAAAGACGTGATTCGTCGATCATTAGGCCAATCGTCTGAATTGGTTGAAGATTTAGAGGAGTTGAACAACGAATTACATATTCGATGCACTCCGACTGGTTCTGAATATTCACAAATTTACTTGCCTAAAGGGTGGTTAACAGAAGGTCTGTCTATAAAGATAGTATCTCCTTTCCGTCTGAGACCTTGGCGCGACAAATCTAATTCGAATTTGCAAGACCCAAATCCAAAAGAGAAAAGAGAGAATTCTTCTTTTTTATCAATTTATGGAACGGAAACTGAGTCTCCTTCTGGTCCGCCTTTGAAAGAAGACCGATCTACCCTTTTTGGACCCATTTTTTACGAACTCGAAAAAAGACTTTGAATTCAAACAATTCTAAAAACATTTAGAGAATTTAGAAAAGAGGTAATACCTAGAGATCCAATCTTGTCAAAACCAGTTACGAAAAGTGAAGAAGATTTACTAAATGAATTGAGAGAAAATCAAGGAGTTCACTTGAGATAAAATCAAGGAGTTGACTTGAGAGAAGAAAGTCAAGAACTTATAGATATACAAAGGCAGCTTATAGATCTAGAAAGGAATCTAAAGGAGTCTCGTATCAATTACCAAACTGACTTGAAGAGGCTGCTTGACAAAGCCAAAAAGAGAAAGGAAGAAAAGTTAACCGAGAAGAAAACAAGAGTTCGACCCCAAAGTTTCAAGCGAAATCTAAGAAATATAAGAAATATAAGAAATGTCAAAATAAAAAGAAAGGTTGTTCGATTAATGCGTAAGGCAGAGTTCCTTCCTGACATTCTTAGAGAAAGGCTAAACCTAAACATAGATATATGTTTATCCATCATTAAGAATTTGTTTCGAAAAAAAGAATACAGAGATATATGTTTATGTATCATTAATCCACAAGCCTTTCTTAAATTACAAATACAAAAATAAATGATTGATGGATACACAGACATTTATGATGGATATTCTTATAATAGCGAAGAAAAAAGAACTCAAGAACCGGAACCAAATGAAGAATTGATTTCGAATATAAAAGAATCGCTTTTCTTTTTTAGTGAACTTCAGAACTATCAATTGAGTCTTGAAAATACGGAATTGGACAATCTTGAAGTAAATTTTCAATTGAATAATAAGTCGAAGATCTTTTCTCATTTTTCCTTTTTATCCCAAGCCTATGTTTTTTACAAATTATCACAAACAAAGGTTCCTAATTTTGATAAGTTAAGATCTGTCCTTCAATATCACGGAATCTTTTTTGGTCTTAAAAATGAGAAAGAAATAAAAGATTCTTTTCAAACACAAGGAAGATCTTTCTTTCTTAAAAAGGAAATAAAAGATTCGTTTCGAAAACAAGGAATAATGAAATCCCAATTAAAAGAGAAAAGATCTCAGAATTCTAGAGTTCAGCAATGGAAAAATTGGTTAAAAAGTAACTATCAACACCATTTATCTACGGATCAGTGGTCTCTATTAGAACCAAGAAAATGGCGAAATAGCCTTACTCAACGTTGTAGGGTTAAAGATTCACAATTTAGCAAAGGACTCTCGTATAAAAAAGACCGATTAAGTCATTACATAAAAGAAAAAAAGACAAATTATGAAGACTACGTAGTCTTATTACAAACTCAAAAAGAGGATTTTCAGAAAACCTATAGATATGATCTTTTAGCATCGAAATATATCTATTTTGTTTGAAGAAAAAAAAGACTCATATACTTCTAGTTCACTAACAAAGAACCAAGAATTGTATTATCTTTCTAATTATTACAAAATAGAAAAAGCGAACCTATGGAATAGGTGCAGGGATATGGCTTGCACTTATTACCTAAAACTAGAAAAAGGTTCCCGTTTTGATAGGGATAAAGAGAAAGATCGAAAATCTTTTCATCCTGGACCTGCCCTCCTTGTTCAAGCAAGAGAGATAGAAAGAAAGAGAAAAAACTTTTTTGATAGGTTCCTACTTGTAAAAAAAAGATTAAAAGGTGAGTTCGATCGGAAACTTTGGTTCTTCCCCGAATTTTCCTTGGTTTCTAAGGCATATAAAGAGAAAATCCCTAAGGCGGATACGCAGATAGATCCTAAGGCAGAGAAAAAGAGAGATCGTAAGGCAGAGAAATATCCTAAGGCAGAGAAAGATAAAGATAAAAAGAAAACGTGGTTTATAACAAAGGAAGTCCTCTTTCGAAATTGGCCTGCATTTCTCGACAAGTCTGACGTCAGACCTGCAGTCAGAAAAGAAAGAGAGGAAAGCAGGGAAGATATCTATTTTGATTTGGAAAAAGAAGTCACAGAGGAAGACATTCAAAAATTGAACCTTCGAGCAGTAGACGACTTAATGGCTATGGTCGATGAAAGAGACAGGAGATATGGCAGTTTTCATTTTCAATTTCGCTTTCATAGTCTTTTTAAAGACGAAAAAGATCTTCCGTTTATCGCCCAGCAAATAGAGTTTGATCTCAAGACACTTAGTATCGTAAAGCAATCGAGATAGAATGTAAAATTCCTTATTCTAAACACGCTAGAAAGTGGACGTCTGCATGTGGATACGCTGGTGAATTTCCGCTATCCTGAGACTGAGAGCAGTCAGACCGATGACAGTGATCAGAAGCAGAAGACCGATGACGTGGTAAGTCAAATCAACCCTTTTTTCGACAGGGGTATATTGATTAGTGAACCATTCCGTTACAAAGAATTTCTGAGTGAAAGTGAAGATAAATTATACACAAGAACGCTTGTTTTGAAGTCCTTTGATGAATCGCTTTCAACATATAAAAAAATGATGAAAAATATAGAAAAGAAGCAGTCTGATTTGTTTGCTCCGGAAAATCTTTTATCACCTAGAAGTCGTAGAGCATTGAGAATTATAATGTGTTTTCAGTTTCAAAACAAAAAAACATATTCTTATGAAGATAAGAATGAAGATAAGAATCCTTATTTGCAAGCACAGATAGCTGAAGTATTTCATTCTAAGGCAGTTGAACTATTTTATTCTCAGGCTAGGCAAGAAATAAAAGACGGTAGTACACTCTTCTCTAAAAGCGAGGGTCTTGATCTTAATGATCTTAATAAGTTAATGAGATTAAAACTCTTTCTTTGGCCGTATTATCGATTAGAAGATTTAGCTTGTATGAATCGCTATTGGTTTGATACTTCGAATGGTAGTCGTTTTAGTATGTTAAGAATCCATCCGTATCCACGATTCTAAGTTTATCTCTACTCTATCCCATATTCAAAATATAGATCGTGTAGAGATAGATAACATAGAAGTACACACCTTATCTTAATCTGACATCCGTTTTCTTATACATAATAGGATAGGAATTCGATGATATATCAATAAGATGCAGAGCTGAATCAACAAAATCTTTTTAATCGAAATCCTTTTATGAGTGCAGAAATGTATCATCTTTTTCTATTCCTAGCCGAATCCAATTTCAAATTCGATTGATGATTGATTCATTTTCTTGAAAAATTATCAAGAAAATGAATCAATCAAATAAGGAAATTCTAATTTCTTTTTAGGTTTAGGTATACTAGAAAAAAAGAGCTCACGTTATTCTTACTGACCTTCAAAAAGATTCATATTTAGAAAAAGCAAAAAGTCGAATCAATTCTTTATGCCAAAATCAAAAGATTCAATCATGTCAAAAATTTATCAAGAAACAAAAGAAGAAAAAAGGGGGTCTGTTGAATTTCAAGTATTCTGTTTTACCAATAAGATAGAGAGACTTACCTCACATTTGGAATTACACAAAACAGACTATTCATCTCAGAGAGGTCTACGGAAAATTCTGGGAAAACGTCAACGAATATTGGCTTATTTATCAAAAAAAGATCGAGTACGTTATAAAGAATTAATCAGTCAATTGAATATTCGAGAGACAAAAAAAAAATAAAAAAAAAACCTCGGAGGGGTTTACTTATGAATATGAAATAAATGAGAAAAAGGGGACCGTTTTTGGAGAGGTTAAAAAGATATGTTAGAGACTTCCTAATAGATCTGTTACAAAGAGGTGAGCATCTCCAGGCTTGGATTGAGATGCTAAAAAAGGAAGTCGATCCATTCACTCAAGATAACTCGTTTGGATCTGAAAAGAAGAAAATAACCCTTTACCGATTCTTTTTGGTCTTTTTGGATGGGAATTCGAATCAATCCATATTCACAAAAGATACAGCTTTGGCTCTTTTAGTTTGTATCGTTGACTTAGAACAGGAAGACGAGAAAAGGTATGGCGAACAAAACTTTTCTCTACTATTATCTAGGAGACGGAAACACTACAAGATAGAAGAAGATTGCCCAGACAATGAGTTGATCCATCTTTACCTTGGTGTTGTACTAGCAATGTTACTAATCGAAGGGATGCAAAGAGAACGGGAAAGATCTGAAACACTAGATCTCTACGAAGACAGGTATCCCAACGAAAACATGCTTCATCGAACAGCAAGACTATTCGTTGAATTAGTATTCGAAGAACAGATTCATTTTCGTAATACGATTACTTATATCTTTGACGAGCTTGATGAGGGAATTTGTGCTAAATACAAGAATAAAGTCCATGCAATTGAAAAATCTCTTAAAATGGTATGGTATATGATCCGAGTTTCTCTATACTATCAACTCCCAAACTATCAAATTACGTCTCTTTGCCGTGTAATCATTCGCGCAGAGCGAAGTCGTTTTGATCTAATGAAGATCCCTGAAGATCAAAGATCTCCCCTTTTTGATCGATTCGATAGGGCAAGCACTGATTTCCATTTCGACGCTGACAACCAAACTGAATTGACAATTCGATTGATTGTAATCCTTTTGGAGTTCTTATTAAATAGTCCCATAGGAAGGAATGGGGGGTAATGAAGATTCCAGATAGAAGAAAGTATCTGTGACTAATCTTCTTTGCTCCTCTATTTCTATTTACCTTACTCTTTTTAGAATCGAATCAGGCGAACTAAGAAAAAGGGATTGAACCTCATAATAATTCGGGTTTAAACTAAATTATAAATTCACTTAAAAAAAAGAGAGTGAGAACAAAATACGAATCAACGTCTAGAACAAGAGTCTCGTACAAACGTAAATGTGTAATGTGATTCGAAATATTAGAAAGATAGTTAGAAAGTTTTGGATTAGATTATGGATTCTATTAACTTTGACTAGATTTAGATTGCAACAAGATCTTGGTTCGTTCACCTTAGTCATTTCTATCTTCTTTTTTTGACACACAAATCTCATATGGGAATATAGAAGCAAAGAAGATCCATTTTGGGGCGAAAAAGATTCGGTTTTTTCTTTATTTTTATTATTTTCTTTATCTTTTTTTTTTTTTAATCTAATCCTAAATCCGAATTTATTCATATTTATTCAGAATATAATTAAGGATTTCGCTAAATTGTCTATAATCATTTCACAATCGACAAATTTATAAAAAATTACTAATGATAGATTCTTGTTATATTATTAGTCCTCCGTATGACTTTTTTAATTAGTGAATTTAATAACTTTATGCAAAAACAAAAATACTAAAGTAAATAAGTAGGAATTCTTTTGATTTGATAGTAAATAAGAGTCGTTTTTATGTCGATGAAAAAAATTTTGAGTTAGTTAAAAAAGAACGAAAGTGGCTGCTATTATGAAGTATATATTAGACTATTAAAGTAAAGCAAGAGTTTCTCGTTAAAATCATATAAGTAAGATAAGTGAAAGTGTACTGTGAAGAACGAGTTGGACAAAGGATTAGACCAGAACATGTCGTGTCGCAGTATGCTATTTCTTTTGAAATTTTTCAATACTTATCCAATGAAATAAAATAAACTTTGAAAGTTTGGACGATAAATCTTCTTACATTCTAATTCTAAGGAATACAAGTTCCTTAAATATTCAATCTTGAGATCGCGGATAAATATTTCCGGCAGTCTTCTTGGCATTTAACCTTGTTATGTCAGTCTATGGATATAGATAAAAATCAGATATTCCTTCCTATAACCATAAACATTATGAATGTTTTTCATGTGATTTTTTTAAACATAATCTTTTTAAGATTTAGTTTATTTCTAGGCTTAAGAAAAAAATGAAGTTAAATGAATTGAAAAAATATCTTCACTTATTCGTTATTCTTTCATTTAATGAAAAAAAACAAGTAGTTCGATGCATAAAATAAAATCTACTTTAACTTGCCAGGAAAAATATTTAGGTTCGTTTATATATATAAATAAGAATAAAAAATCTAGCTAAGAGTTAAGTAATAATAAAAAGAATTAAAAGTCTTTAATCTTCAGTTAAGATTGATTTATTTTTCATTATGTATTGAAGCATATTGATATGAATAGAAAAAGAAAAGTGTATCATTAGGACCATTAGGACTCGGAAGCTATATCTACAAAAAAAAAAAGGGATTTGTAATAAAAAGGGAACTGGAATTTAGCAGAAATAAGAATGAAACATTTTTTTTGTGTGGTACTAACTCAATGGTAGAGTACTCACCCTTTAAACGACGAGTTCGGAGTTCGAGCCCCAGTAACTCATCATCTTTTTTCAAAATTTAGGTACAACAGAATTACCTAGCTCAATAAAGAATATTTTTATTTTTCATTTAGATTGGTTTGTCTTTGTTTAATCATTTTTTTTTTCGTTATAAAAATAAAAGATTCTGATTTTTTTTTTACCTCTCTCTTCTTTTCGTAGGAGCTAGAAAGGCTTTTATGGTATTTGCTGTATTCTCCATGAATAGGACAAAATAGGATAAATATTTTTCACCTTTTAACTTATGGTGACTAAGTTACTTACTTTACTTTATTTGCCTAAGTTTACTGTTTCATAAATCGCAGATATTCTAACTATACCGTTGGAATCTTTTGTACGTGAAGATCAACAAATATTCTCGAACAAGAAAAAAAAAAGAATCTAATAGGAACAAAAACAAAATTGGAATTCATTCATTTATCAAGCAATTTTGTTCTTGCTTTGCTCGATGCAATTTCTTTCGTTAATTTAATATTTAATAATAAATCCTTAAAATTATTAATTAAAATAAGACTTCATTTT
>JAOWBN010021004.1:0-10635 GCA_028565015.1 Pinguicula moranensis
TGACTGCTGTACAGAAAGATAAAGATTTGTTCTTTATTGTCAGGACCAATGGTCTATGGATGCATGTACTGTCCACGTTCCTACCAGAGCAAACTCTCGACGTTGAACTTTGCAGGTCCGTTTTACGTTTTCTAACCACTGGTCATTTGGCCTACTGTGTAGTATTGGTATTCACATATAATGCAACCATGTACATATAATATTGGCTGCCCACTAGACTTCTACCCTGACTAAAGTGCTGTGGAGTTGAGAATCTTATGGAATAAGTTGCTACAAAATGTAGTTTTATGAATTTATCACTAGGCATGGTTGGGTGAGGAATCCAGTTGGCTACACTGTATCTTGTCATATGCTGATGCATAGTACATGTGCATGCTCAGCAAACCATGTTCGTAGATAGAGATTGGAATCTAGATTTTCTTTATGCTTAGGCATGCTTCTTCTCCCACTCAAATATCCTAACCTAATAGTACCTGATTCCAAGAGGTGATGGTTTATGTTATTTGTACAATATGATGAATGGTTAGCTGATTGCACCAACATTATTGCGATGTAGATGTCACTAGAAAAGAGAACGTTATTAGATTTGTTTTTTATTGTCAGGACCAATGATCTATGTATGCCTGTACTGTGCACGCTCATGCCATAGCAAACTCTCAACATTGAACTTTTGCAGGTCCGTTTTACGCTTTCTAACCACTAGTCATTTGGCCTACTGTGTTCTGGAAGATGACGTTAACTTGTTGCTCATTTGAAGCATATAATTATTTCTGGCCTTTAAAGATTGCAACTTCTTGCTATAATTTCTGAGGTCCTAACTTAATAGCTGGATGCAGAGAACTAGTGGGTAATCTTTTTAAGTTTGGGAAAGAGAAAGTGAAATGACCACCGAACTGTTTCTTCAGATTATATGCATTCCTAGTTACGTTTGTTGTACAATGGAAAATAGTGGTTTCTGTTCTATGCTTTTTATTTATCTGGAAGATGCTGCTTGTAGTAGTATTGGTATTCACATATAATGCAACCATGTACAAATAATATTAGAGTCTCGGATATGGTTGCCCACTAGACTTCTGTGCTCTGGAGTTGAGAATCTTATCGAATAAGTTACTAAAGAATGTAGTTTTATCACTTAATGGGTGTGGTGTGGAATCCAGTTGGCTACAGTGTATCTTGTCATATGCTGATGCATCATGCATAGTACACGTCCATGCTCAGCGAGCCATGTCCATAGAATAGTCTCCTGATCCTCGAATGGGTACTGCTGGAGATGGAGACTGGAATTTAGATTTTCTTTATGCCTAGGCATGCTTCTTCTCCCACTCAAATATCCTAACCTAACGGTACCTAATTCCAAGCGGTCATGATTTATGTTATTTGTACAACATGATGAATGGGTTAGCTGATTGCACCAACATTATTGCAATGTATATGTCACTTGAAAAGAGAGTTAATGATGTTGTATCTCTCAGGTTTAGGAGCTACTTGCTTCGAATGTAGAAAACTGATATAGCTGTTTTCTTTAATTTGGTGTAGTAAATATGAATTTGCACGAATTCACTGTTTTCATCTTGTAGAAAGTTGTAGTCTGTATCCTTCCTCTATTGTTGTTTTTTCAAATTTACTTTTGTTCGTCGTTTACGTACTTTAGTTGCTGAAACTTGCCCTCCTGCTGACAATGAGAATATTTTCACTAGTTGAACCTTCTAGCCTTTTCCTATATGCAATCGAAAACGTTAACAGAGCCGAAGAGGGAAGAGTTGTTTGAGAGTGAACAAAGAATGGCTCAATAACAATCTGAAATAACACGTCCTATACTTGATTGCTCGCTTGAGAAGCGCAGAGGACTAGAGAGTAATTGGAAAGAACAAGAATTTTAAGTTTGGGTTAAAAAAAGAAATTTAAGTTTGAGTGGCTCCACTGCCACTACTCAATAACATCATCATCGTTTAATGCGATTGACAAATATTCAAATGCTAAAAAAGAGAGTTCAAAAGAATGCAAAGACACATTCTAAATCTTTAATGCAATGCAATGCAATGCGAAATTTTACTATCTCGTCCCACTGGAAAGTGAGTCTGACTCCGCACAATTGTGCCCTTTTGTAGCCCTTCCTCATGTTCCCCAAGTTGGATCTCCGTGCATGTAACACTCATATTACTACTTATCCATGAAATAACAACATTTCCTTCTAAGTTTGCTAGCAATCTTTCCGACACCATTAGTTCCAGCACAAGCTCCAATCCTCTCACAATATCCGTTGTAACTTCCGCACACTTGTAGGTGAATATGGGAGACCATGAATATACATCCAATCCCCAATTTCAACACTCAGATTACTAATAATGTACCCATTAAATTGACCAAATTGAAACATGGGATAGCGTGTCCAAACTCCCGTTATCGTGTTGAGGGAGACAATTTGCAAAACACGGCAGCACAACATATGAAATGCCCTTTTCACGAAGTGCGAGGAGTTCCATTCAGTATTGGGATTATTGATAACGACTCTCCATGATCTACTGTCGGTCTTATATCTCTCAGCCCAGGAAGAGTAGTATCGTACCCTCAGGTGCCACCAAATACATATATATGTTGATCTCAAATGCTGTACTCAGCACTCTTTCGAATAACTTTCATGCTAGGGTCTAAATCCCATCTATTCCTTCTTCTGCCCAAAGCATCTTATTGAAACAAAACACCCTTAACCTCTATACTTTTTCTTAAATCACCACTAGAGTATTTCAAGAAAACATCCTAATAGATATAATACTACCTCAAGTGGCGATCTCAGAAAAAGTATAGAGGTTAAGGGTGTTTTGTTTCAATAAGATATTTTTAACAGAAGAAGGAATAGATGGGATTTAGGCCCTCCCATGAAAGTTGGTGAAGGGTACGGCGTGAGGCATTTGATATCAACATATATTCATATTTGGTGGCACCAGAAGGTATGATTCTACTCTTTCTGAGTTGATAGATATAAAATCGGAGAGATCATGGGAAGTCGTTCTCCCAATAATCCCAATACTGAATGGAACTCCATAGTCTGGCACTTCGTGAAGGAGGGCATTTTATATGTTGTGCTACCGTGTTTGCAAATTGTCTCCCTCGACTTGAGAACCAGAGTTTGGATACACTATCCATGTTTCAATTTGGTTAATTTGATGGGCACCTGAACAATAATCCGAATGTTGAAATTGGGGATTGGATGTATATTCATGGTTTTTCCCAAATTCACCTACAAGTGTGTGTTGAAGTTATATCTCTTTTGGATATTGTGAGAGAGCCGGAGCTTGTGCTCGAAATAATGGTGTGGGAAAGATTGTTAGCAAAAGGAAATGTTGTGCTTTTATGGATAAGTAGCAATATGAGTGTTATTTGCGCGGAGATCCAAACTGGACAAGATGAAGGGCTACAAACGGGCGCAATTGTGCGGAGTCGGACCCACTTTCCATTGGGGGGAGATACTAGAATTTCACATTGCCTTACATTAAAGATTTAGATTGTGTCTTTGCATTCTTTTGAACTCTCTCTTTTAGCATTGTGTCAATTGCAATAACTGTTGCTGATGTTATTGAGTTGAGGTAATAGAGGCACTCAATCTTAAAATTCTTCTTTCCAATTACCTTCTAGTCATTTGCGCGTCTCAAGCAAGTCGTCCCGTAGTCATCTGTGTTTCTCGAGCGAGCAATCAACCCGTACTGAATAACATAAGCACCCGTTATTGTGATTGACAAATAGTTCAAATGCTAAAAAAGAGAGTTCAAAAGAATGCAAAGACACAGTCTAAATTTTTAATGCAAGGCAGTGGGAAATTCTAGCATCTCCCCCCGTTGGAAAGTGGGTTCGACTCCGCACAATTGCCCCCGTTTGTAGTCCTTCCTCATCTTATCCAAGTTGTATCTCCGTGCAGGTAATACTCATATTTCTACTTATCCATAAAACCATAACATTTCCTACTAAGCTGTCTAGCAATCTTCCCACACCATTAGTTCAGGCACAAGCTCCAGTCATCTCACAATATTGAAGGAGCTGGAACTATTGCACACACTCGTAGGTGATTTTGGGAGAAACCGTGAATATACATCCGATCCCCAATTTCAACACTCGGACTACTGATTAGGTGCTCATTAAATTGAAACATGGGATAGTGTATCCAAACTCCCGTTCTCATGTTGAGGGAGACAATTTGCAAAGCCCAACATATAAAATGTCCTCATACACGAAGTGTCGGACTATGGAGTCCCATCAACATTGGGATTACTGGGACGACTTCTCAAGATCCACTCTCAGTATTATATCTCAGTCCGTGAAGGGCATGTCAAAGGAGAAGGATCAAACTTTCTAGTGCCACTAAATATGCATATATTTTCATCCCAAACGCCGCACGAAACACCCTCCCGACCAACTTTCATGGGAGGGAGTAAATCCCATCTATTCCTTCTTCTGTCTAAAGTATAGAGGTTGTTTGTGAATTTAGGCAATGCTTCTTAATCAGACTCTTCTTCTGATTGTTCAGGCATAACACTCCTTACCATCACATAAATAAGTGGCCCAACTGCTGCCACAGAGGCTCAATAACGTCCATGGAGCATTCTTGGCAGTAATTTGCATTCCCAGTTTTCCCCGACCCTCACCTCTGTGTACCAGTCACATTCATATGGAGGCGTGTATATGTTGAAATAGAGAGATGCCTCTTGATGCCTTAGTCTGGCCTTCCTCATGAACAGTTTAGTGAAAATCAATATGTTGCCAAAGAATTTTGAGACCATTTTACTAGAAGGATAATGGAAGTGGTAGGTACACACCAAGATCTCAACAATCATATCTACAGGGAATTATAATGTCTGCTTGAGGTAGCATTATATGTCTAGTTAGTAATGCCTGCACATATATAAAGAAGAAGTTCGCATTTAAACGGATGAAGAGAGCACTCACTCTCATTTCATTCGAGGCACCGATCTCCCCACCTTTCTGCCCCACGAAATTCCAATATGGTGTTGGTGGCACATTGGTATTAAGGGCGCTATGCCGCTATATGGTTGATGCAACTTTGTGTAAGACTTCAGCAAGTTTTCTGTCTATTGTTCTTATGTTGAGCAAATGCCACATACAGAGGGATTCCTCCAAAATTAAGACCCTAAAGCAACGAAATTAAACTAGCACTGGTGAAATCAATATACTTTTAAACGGAGTTGCAATTAATTATTTGTGGCATACCTGCTAAGTAATGCAAGCATTCTTGGCATCAACTGGAGATGAAAACCATACAATGAAATTGCATCCTTTGATAATCCCAGAGCTATCTCGGGCTATTCTTGTTGGACTCACTGTTCCATAGCTTCTGAACAGCCCTTCTAGTTTTTTATCATCAACAGATGCATTGAGGTAGCTTTTCTATGGGTCCTTCCAACAAACAGATTCTTTAAGTCTACAACAGGAAATTGTTAATATAAATCAAGGCATTGAAATAAAGGGATCATGAAACCGCTGAGGAAACAAAATACTTACCAAGCAGTTGCCCATTCATAGAGTCCAACAACACCATATTGGAATTTCGTGGGGCAGAAACGTGGGGAGATTGGTGCCTCGAATGAAATGAGAGTGAGCTCGCTCTTCATCCGTTTAAATGCGAAATTCTTCTTTATATATGTGTAGGCATGACTAACTAGACATATAATGCTACCTCAAGTAGGCATTACAATTCCATGAAGATATGATTGTTGAGATCTTGATGTTGACCTGCCAATTCCATTATCCTTCTAGTAAAATGGTCTCAAAATTCTTTAGCAACATATTGATTTTCATTGAATTGTTCAAGACGAGGGCGACATTAGGGCATCAAGAGGCATCTCTCTATTTCTGTACAAAAAGGTGAGGGTCGGGGAAGACTGGGAATGCAAATTACTGCCAAGAATGCTCCATGGACGTTATCGAGCCTCCGTGGCAGCAGTTGGGCCACTTATTTATGTGATGGTAAGGAGTGTTATACCTGAACAATCAGAAGAAGCATTGCCTAAATTGACAAACAACCTCTATACTTTAGACAGAAGAAGGAATAGATGGGATTTAGTCCCTCCCATGAAAGTTGGTCGGAAGGGTGTTTCGTGCGGCGTTTGGGATGAAAATATATGCATATTTAGTGGCACTAGAAAGTTTGATCCTCCTCCTTTGACATGCCCTTCACGGACTGAGATATAATACCGAGAGTGGATCTTGGGAAGTCGTCCCAGAATCCCAATGTTGATGGGACTCCATAGTCCGACACTTCGAGGGGGGCATTTTACATGTTGGGCTTTGCAAATTGTCTCCCTCAACATGAGAACGGGAGTTTGGATACACTTATCTCATGTTTCAATTTAATGAGCACCTGATCAGTAGTCCGAGTGTTGAAATTGGGGATCGGATGTATATTCATGGTTTCTCCCAGATTCACCTACAAGTGTGTGCGGAAGTTACAACTCCTTCGGATATTGTGAGATGACTGGAGCTTGTGCCTGAACTAATGGTGTGGGAAAGATTGCTAGCAAACTTAGAAGGAAATATTGTGGTTTTACGGATAAGTAGCAACATGAGTGTTATCTGCACGGAGATACAACTTGGACAAGATGAGGAAGAACTACAAATGGGGGCAATTGTGTTGAGTCGGACTCACTTTCGAACTGTGTTGAGGAGATGCTAGAATTTCACACTGTATTGCATTAAAGATTTAGATTGTGTCTGCATTCTTTCGAACTCTCTTTTTAAGCATTTGAATATTTGTCAATCGCATTAATCGATGCTGATGTTACTGAGTAGAGGCAGTAGAGCCCCTAAATCTTAAAATTCTTATTCTTTCCAATTAGTATCTAGTCATCTGCGCTTCTCAAGTGAGCAATCAAGTCATCCTGTAGATGGATGTGTTTTTTCGATCTGGAAAATGTTATTTAAGATTGTTATTGAGGCATTCTTTGTTCACTTTCTACTGCAATAACAATCTTTCAAAAAGAATGGTTTTTCTTCGTGAGCGTTTCTATATTGATGGCAGTTTATGTTTTTGTGTGTGGGTTACCCTTTTCAAATGCACATGAAGAGTGTCTCGTTATTATGAATCTGTTGGTCTGTATTATGAAGTCGGATATTGAATTGAATAAAATCCTCTTTTGTCCTTATAAAATAACCTTTGATGGAAGCGAAGATCAGTGGTCCTAATGGAAGCGAAGCTGGGCATGCAAGTTTGAGGATTTATGGGATGTTCAGCAGCCACAGTTCTAACACCAACAGAGAAGCTGAATACTTGTTTTGAGAGTATTCCTCTCTGCTTCCCCCACCCCACACACTCACACACCTTCGTCACAGGGTAATTTTCTCATTGGCTCTTAATATTTATTTGTATTTAAATAAATTGCAGTGTTGTTGCTCTGTTTATATATGGGAGAAGATTGATTTGCTAGCTAAGCCGGTATTGATTCTGGGTTGCCCCTGTTCTTGGTTTGTTGTTGTTGTTCACTTGGATTTTGCCTTTGGTTCATAATTTAAGATTGTTCAAGGTGATCAATGAAATGGGTACATGGATTTGATCAATCAGAGCACCAGAATTCGTTAAATAACCATTGAATCCATCCTTTTTGTTTAACTAGTTGTAAGATCATGCCTGTTGTGAGAACTGAGAGGTCATATGTTTTCAATATTGGTACAAAGCTACTCTGCATATCCTTCCCTCCTTTCGTTCTGTTTTTACTTTCTGTTGCAGTTGTTGAAACAAGATCAGATTCGAGCTCGGCAGAAGATGTGAGGCTACTAGCCCAGCTCATGGATCCTCAGTGGTTCGGTGGTGGATGTCTAAGCTCCGGAAGATGCAACTTGTATGGACAGATACACTGGCATGGTTTAATTTACTGGCATCGCCGTATGGATTCTGCATCAGGTTCCTGTGTAGGACTGAATTATTGAACTTGGAAGCACACATAAGAATAATGTTCTATCCTCATTTCTCTTGCACACTTATACTACTCTCAGAAGTCAATATTACTTGCAATTTAGAATCTACTCTGTGTCGAACTTGCAACAGATGCTCAAAAATTAAATGGTTGTGCACTGCATTCTTCAAAAACTTCTCCCAATTCCTACTTGCAGTATTCAGAACATGATTATTAACAAGTGTTACAACTCCCATGCTCAAGTACAAGAGTACAACATCAGGCAAGAGTACAACCTCAGGTAAGTTGGTTGGCCTAATTGTGGATTCTCCTAGAGATTAGAAGAGCTCTAGGTATCAATTTTTACTTGATCCATGATCTCGAGCCATTTGAGAAACTCTAGGCCCGCAATTTTATAGGTTCAAGCATGGGGTCGCACGGGCATGAACCCTATAAATTAGTGATACCATGGTTATCCAAAAAATCTCGCGACTCGAGATTCAAATTCAATAAGCCAAGATGCTCAAAAAGAAAAGAAATTAATGCATGAACTGAAAATTGCATGCATCTTCACAATAGCTGAATAGCATAAAGGATCAGTGAAGCAAAACCAATCATTATCACATTCCAAGAACTGTACAAGCCAAGGGCGGATTTAGAGTGGGGCTTGGCCAGGGCTCTAGCCCTGCATAGCTCCGGATCCGCCCTTGCATCAATTTGGATAAATGTGATGATGTTGGAGCTTGGTTCTTCATAAAAATGGTGTAATTTTAGGGTTTGGTGAAGAGGAAAAAAAGATAGATGGGAAAGAAGATAATAGTGGGACCCATATTCTCTCACTTAACTCTCAAAATGTTAAAAAAACACAAATCAATTTTATTTTTGAATATCTATAATATTTTACTTTCTAAATTTGAATATTTTTTTTAGAAAAAAACAAGCTCTTCAAAAAAAAGTATTAAGTATTTTAAATAATTGTATAGTTATATAAATTATTAAAATAGACTTATTAAATAAAAATACTTAACATCATTTAATTGAAGAATATTCTTTTAAACGTTTATTATTTACGGAAAAATATTTAAATTCCTAAAATAAATTTAGCCCCTAAAATTTATGGCCTTCAATTTTTTTTTTAGCCCAACTTAAATTATTTTTCTAGATCCGCTTTGGTACAAAAATTTTAGGTTTTTAGGGTATTAAAACCTAAAAATTTCTGGGACAAATGCAATTATGCAACGTATTCTGTCACCCTAGATCTCTCTATATACGTGGCTTCATTTAACAAATCCACTGTGTATCTTCATTTACAAGACATGCCCATTAACTCATGTAGATGAGGTTAGCCCACCGGACCAACTAAGAGGAAGAGGTGTGACTTTTGGTCGGTCAGGCCCAGTTTACAGAAGAGAATCCAAAAGTGGGACTAAGAAAGCGAAAAATGGGGACGGAGGCGCCGTCGTCTTCGCCGCCGAAATGGGCGTCAACCCCTTGCATAATGGGCATTGATGAGGCTGGCCGCGGCCCGGTTTTAGGTAAACTCGTTCTCTCAAATCTAAGAAATGGCGATTTCAGTTATCAGTGACTGCTGTACAGAAAGATAAAGATTTGTTCTTTATGGTCAGGTCCAATGGTCTATGGATGCCTGTACTGTGCACGCTCCTACCAGAGCAAACTCTCGACGTTGAACTTTGCAGGTCCGTTTGACGCTTTCTAACCACTAGTCATTTGGCCTACTGTGAAGTATTGGTATTCACATATAATGCAACCATGTACAGATAATATTGGCTGCCCACTAGACTTATACCCTGACTAAAGTACTGTGGAGTTGAGAATCTTATCGAATAAGTTTCTACAAAATGTAGTTTTATCACTAGGCATGGTTGGGTGAGGAATCCAATTTGCTACCGTGTATGTTGTCATATGCTGATGCATAGTACATGTACATTCTCAGCAAACCATGTTCGTAGAATAGTCTCCTGATCCTGGAATGGGGACTGCTCACTGCTGGAGATAGAGACTGGAATTTAGATTTTCTTTATGCCTAGGCATGCTTCTTCTCCCACTCAATATCCTAACCTAATAGTACCTGATTCCAAGAGGTGATGATTTATGTTATTTGTACAATATGCGCCAACATTATTGCGATGTAGATGCCACTAGAAAAGAGACTGTTATGAGGTCGTATCTCTCAGGTTGAGGAGCTGCTTGCTTCGTACGTAGAAAACTGATATAGCTGTTTTCTTTAATTTGGTATAGTAAATATGAATTTGCACGAATTCACTGTTTTCATCGTGTAGAAAGTTGTAGTCTGTATCCTTCCTCTATTTGTTGTTTTTCCAAATTTACTTCTGTTTGTCGTTACAAACTTTAGCTGCTGAAACTTGCTCTCCTGCTGACAATGACAATATTTTCGCTTGTTGAACCTTCCAGCTTTTTCCTATATGCAGACTCAAAAACGTTAACAGAGCAGAAGAGGGAAGAGTTGTTTGAGAATTTGAGAGCTGATGAATCAATAGGGTGGGCTGTTGATGTCATAGATCCTCGAGAGCTGTCAGCCAAAATGCTAAAGAAGTAGCAATTACATTTTCAACTTATTCTCTGTTATACCCATGTGAAAAACATTATGAAATTACTTTGCCTCTCATTCTCTGCAGGAGTAAGATAAACCTTAACGAAATATCACATGATTCTGCCATAGGCCTCATAAAGAAGATCTTGAACAGCCGTGTCCTTC
>JAOWBN010021015.1:0-10635 GCA_028565015.1 Pinguicula moranensis
TACTTCTACTTTTAATGGCAATTTTATAAATAAATTAAAGTTATCTTACCAA
This sequence comes from Pinguicula moranensis, assembly GCA_028565015.1. NCBI lineage: Eukaryota > Viridiplantae > Streptophyta > Magnoliopsida > Lamiales > Lentibulariaceae > Pinguicula > Pinguicula moranensis. The sequence continues at coordinate 53 of JAOWBN010021015.1, forward strand.
ATTTAACTACAAACACTATTTAATCTACTTACAAATTTTGGTTACAAACACTATTTCAATAACTTTTTCACTTTTTTCATAGTTTTACCAAACCCTCAAAAAATATAAAATTAAAAGGAGAAGTAGAATCAAAAGGAGAAGTAAAAAGAGAAGTAAAATGAGAAAATCAGTATGGGTACAAAACAAGCCCTGACCATACTGCTTTTTTTTGTATGGACCAAGGGGTGGACTCGAACATTAAGTTGTTTTCTACAAATCATTAAGTTGTTGTTTTTTGTATGGACCAAGTAGCTCTGGGCAGCGGAGCGGGCGGAACCGGAATCGTCCGTTTCGCGTTCCGCCCACGCCTGCTCACGCACGCATCCGCCAATTTCGCGTTCGCGCGGAATGTGGTGCGGATGCGGATGCGGATGAAAATTCGTATTCCGCAAAGTTATGCGGGCGGAATGCGGAAAGAAATTTTTTTGCTTTGCGGAATTCGCATCCGTCTGAATAAATTTATTTATATATTTATTTTAATTTAAATACAAAATATGCGGGCGGATTCTGCGGGGTTCCGCATCCGCCCGCCCATAATTTTTTTATAGGCATATGTACTTACACGGATTCTGCATTTGCCCCGCCTGCTAAATTACGCGGAATCCACAAATTTCGCCCACTAAATTATGCGGAGCGGGCGGATGCGGAATGCTGTTCATCGCGGACGGATGTGGAACCAAAATATCGATTCCGCAACCTTCACGGGCGGAACGAGGAATGGGCGGTTCCGGTTCCGCTCGCTCCGCTGCTCGAGGCTACTTAGTCCATACAAAAAACAACTTAATGATTTGTAAAAAAAACTTAATGTTCGAGTCCGGCCCTTTGTCCATACAAAAAAAAATCAGGTAAGAGCATGTTTTGTACCCATACTGATTTTCTCCTTTTATTTCTCATTTTACTTCTCCTTTTTTATTCTACTTCTCCTTTTAATTTTTAATTTTTTGAGTGTTTGATAAAATTATGAAAAAATTAAAAAAATTACTGAAATAGTATTTGCAATCAAAATTTGTAAGTTGATTAAATATTGTTTGTAGTTAAATTTTGTAAGATAATTTTAATTTATTTACGAAATTGCCATTAAAAGTAGAAGTAGAAAAAATAGTAACCTTCTACCTACTTCTGAAAAAAGTAGTTTTGACTGGTAAAAAAAAGGAAAATGAGAAGTTGAGTTTTAAAACACTGTTTTTGAAATAATCTTTAAAAAAAAGAGAATGAGAAAAATAATCTGAAAAAATATAGGTACAAAACAGGCCCTAATAACTAAATCAATAAACTATAAGAAGAAGTGCGCTAGGTTTGTCATTTGTGGAGGGAAGAAGTGCGCTAGGTTCGTGGAAGGTAAGATTTTATATATGTTTTGTTAATTATTTTTATTGAAAAGATTATTTTTTAGTATATTAAATAATTTTATTTTATTTTTATTATTTTTTATTTGAACTTATAAAATTATTATTTTATTATTATTTTTAAACAAATAAATTATTTTATCATTCCAATTATTTACTTACTCCAAAAAAATCACATCACCCCTGAATAAAATTTATTTTCATCCTTTACAAATTTATATTATGCATTCTAGAAAAATTCAACCCCTCCTAAAAAAATCCTAGATCCAGGAGTAGTAAGTGGAACCATGGTTTATTGAAAAGATGAGTGTATATACATTTAAGGGACTTATAAAAAAATACATTTAAGGGAATAAGAAAAAATAAAATTTGTATGTATATTTTTTTTTAAAAAAAGATATTCTATATTCTAATCGAGATTCATTGAGAAAAATTGCATTTTAATGCTATAATGCCTTTGTATAACGCGAACACAGGGCAGACGCCGAAGCATACGACGCTTACTCGGGTCACCCAGAAAACAAGAGGTAATCTGTGAAACCCTTCTGCAATCTGAACTGCGCTTTTCACTAAACTAACGGGTTTCTGGACGTTGCTTGATTGTGTTGTGTGGAAGAATAAGACAGACGAATTTCGATGAAGTTCTTCAATTGGTACTTGAAAATTGCAATTGGTTCAGCCATTATTGGAGGTTCCATGGAGCTTTTCATGATCAAAACTGGCTTTTGTAAGAACTCTCTCTTTCACTTCCTGGAGCTTTATCGTGATCAAGATTCACTTGTCTTATTTCAGTTCCTAAGCCCGCAATTGACAAATTTTAATCCGGAAAAAAGATATGATTTTTAATTCCCAAAGATGAATAGTGGGATTGATTTACTGAAAAGTTTGATATAAATCCTGCGAGTTCTAAGATGGCTTTATTTTGGTTTCATCTTCACGTGTTGCAGGCTGCAGCAGGCAGCTTCATGTTAAAATCCATTTTAGTCCTGCTATATGATAACATAAATTCTTTATCTGATGCTTTTTGGATTGGAGCAGATGATAAAGTGACGGTTTTGGAGTCAGAAAAGAGGGTTTGGGAGAATACACCTGAAGCTCACGCCATGAAAGAAGCTCTTAACCCGTGGAGAGAGCAGGAGAAGCAAGCAACAAAAAGTTCGTAGCTCATGTTTCCATAAGTTGGTCTGAAAGACCACTGTTGGTGTATTGTATTGTATGGGAGGTTCCATTTTTGCTGCATTCAGCCATACATATGCTATGCCCCCAAAAGAGATTATTGATCACCAAAGCAATGGGAGTTCTAGCAGCTGTTAGATTTGGATTTGGTCATTGGCTATTGCCTATTGGCTGACAGAATTGAATTGTAGCCAAGTAAATGAACCATCGAGTTTTATGCTGGTTCTGCTTTAGTTTGATGATTACACTTTTGAGTATAACTGGAGTTAATTCCACCAATTTCAGTTCGTATAACCGTGGACAGTTAAGAGCTGCTTCAAAAAGCCATCTTCAGATCACTAAAGAATTTGTCATCAAAGGTGCTAATTTGTCTTCAAAAAGTATGGAGAAGTATTGAAAAATTTGAGAATTCCATCTAGTACAGAGTACCAGTTTCGTTCCAGTTGTTCTCCTTAGTTTTCACTCTAACTAAAGCCTTTTAGCCATCAAGGCATGAGGTGAGGTGAGGTGAGCTGAGGTGAGCTGAGCCATCATGCTCCCTTGATCTTTAACGAGGAAAGACAATAAGAGAAGGCATATAGCTAGGATTCAAATTTGCATCCGAGAAATACCCTAATGCAGCTCATGTAGCCAGCAAAACCAGAAAATGGCATATCGTATAAACAAATAAAAAAAACCCGGCATATCTTCGAATTCAAAGACTGGTCTGCGATGGTTGTGAGAAGGGATAGGCATAGGCCCCAGCAGATGAAGAAGCCGCAGCAGTAATTTGAATGGAATTACCGTTGTACATGTTGCTACCAGAGCCAGGGGGTGGATGTCCTCCTGAAGCTGGAGAAGGGGCACCGGCACCCGATGGAGCTTGAGGCCCGATAAATTGTTGGGACAAGGAAGAAGCAGGTGGCGCCTGCATTGGTGCCATGGGAGCACTGCCATAACCTGACAGGCAGCAATAAGGAAAATTCAGAAATGACAAATTAATGCCTGAAAGCCTTCAGAACTATCTTTTTTTCCTTGACGAAAATAGACAGCAAAGGTCAGAACGACAAAATTCTCGTAGTCGTTTGCATAAAAATCACACCAAGCTCTTTCTAGTTCAACTATCCGGAGGAATACTTTGATCAAAAAAGGACATTCATGATTCTAGATAATGCTCTTGCAACAATCAATCATCAAATTCCTCCATCAGTATCTTAACTGAGCATGAAAAGCTAATCAGTCACTATAATAGCATACCCGGGATACCAGGAGGACCAGGGAGAGGTACTTGCTGTATAGGAGGCCTGATACCCAGAGCAAAATTGTGGGGAACAGCTCCTGGAGGTAACATAGGAGATGGCATGACAGGTAGGCGTGGCACTACTCCAGGATATGCAGCAAGATGTTGATTATAAGCTGCACCAATCTGCTGGTATACTACTGTCTGCCCAAGATGCTGTTTGATCTTCTGATCAATCAAACTCTGTGTCTGTTGTTCTTCAAACTTTTGGTAATACGACCTTATATTCGCCTAGACATAGGTGCACATTCATCGTCAGTAAAATTGACAGAAAACAAAAGGGTCAATAACAAGTGTGCAAACCTATAAAGAGGGTATACCTTATGTTTGTAGCCGGAATTGTGCTGCTTCCGAACAGAAGGCTGGAACACAAAGATAATGTTAGTGAGCACTTACTCTTCCTAATAGTGTTTTGATCTAGCATACAGAGGCCCAATTCTTATCCTTTATAGACAGATAAGCTAGATTTTAGCAGATCCATCTAACAGCACAGTATTATAAACTAGTCAATTTTTGCAGGCTGTATTAGAGTAGGAAAACCAAACTTTAAAACAAGAAAGGCATACAAATTTAACACTAAGGATAAAGGAGGATGTGAGGGAAATGGAAAACAAAGAGAGAAAGCAAAAGGAAGCTTTTGGCCAAGACCAAGACACAAAAGTGGTATTATGAAACAAGATTAAATCCTCAGACAATATTTCAGCCTAATGCTTACTACAGTAAATTTGGTGTTTCTCTTCATGTACACAATTTTTTTCCCAACTCCACAATCGACAATCCATAATGTACCCAGTATATTCCCAAGTTGGGGTCTGCGGGGTCAAATGTACGTGGCCTTACCCTTGTAATTATACAAAGAGGCCGTTTCCGTTGCGACCCAATATGCATTGCTTCATTTGATGTATTAAGTTCCAACAGCTTCACTAAATAGAAGCACTGGAATTTAATAGAGTTATTTTACTCTAATCCATTATTAGTACAAAGCTAAAAGAATTGTCAATGATGACTCTTTCAGCTCCATTTGCAATTAACAAAACAATTTTTTCCCAACTCTCAACTCTAAATGACAACTAATTCTAGGGTTGTCTAATGGTGGTGGCGGTAGCAGGTGGCCGTTGTTTGCTACCGCCACCGTTATAGTAACGGATGGGGTGGCGGACTCCTACACTGTTACCGCCATCCGTTACCCCATTACCGTCACTACTGCAGACACCGGTACCTAAAAAAAATTTCTGGCCCAGAAAAAATACATTTTTTTAATAAATGGTAGTAGTGATGGTGGCGGACCTCCACCACCACTATTTTAATGGGTGGCGGGTCTTGTATCCACCACCACCGCCACACTGATTTTTTCAAATCTCAATCAAACTGAACGGATCAAAAATGTCACCAAACAATATCTCAGACCTGAGTTACCAGAAAAAAGAATATTAAGCTGGCATTAAGTGTGACTAATCATTATACAATGAAACAAGGTCATATCACACCTGAAATATGCAAACACAAAATCTAGACTGGAATAAAAAAAACTTACTGAATCGTGGGTCAGGTAAGTGTCGCAATAATCGCAGTAGTACCTGCAAACCAAAAAAAAAAAAAAAAGTGAAAACCAACATAGAGAAACTAACAAATTCTGCACATAAACCGACAAACAGTAAAGGTCAATATAGGAATACCGCGGCATTATGCAAGGACAGCTTCAAAATCTCAAATTTCTGAAATACAGGGAAACAAACCAGCAATAAGCAGAGAACACCCGCAAAATTAAGAAACACCGGCTTATGTGATTGTGAGACAGTTTTGGGTGGTTCACAATAGGACCACTCCCGTTTCTTTTACTGTAGGACTAGGATCAAGCGAGAGGACTGAGAGGGGGTGGGGGTTGTTATAATGGGCCGACAGGATTTAATGGGCTGTAAAGAGCATCCCAATAATATTAGCAATACATATTTGTTGGGCTTGAAGGACATTATTATATGGCCCAATTATTTTGTATTAGCACAATAAAATTTGTATAATCTCATTGCTTACAAGAGTTGTGCTTGTTTTTATGTTCTTTCATAAAAAGTGTTGATATGAGTCGGGCTAAAAGAAGGGTCTGACACGACACGGGTATAGAAAAAATTTAGGAGGGTCAAGAAATTTAGATGGAATAAATTTTTTTAGGTGATAGACAATAATTTATCTGGTTAACAGTGATAAAAAAAAAAAAAATGCAAGTAATGATAAAAAAAAAAAAAAAAGTTAAATTATTTAATATACTATAAAATTAATTTTAATAATAATATATATATAATTCAAAAATAAAAATATCTACATTTTAAATTTATTTTTTTTTATTTTTTTGAGGGGTTGCTTGAGTTGCCCTTTCATTTTCCGGGTCTCGCCCCCCTCACCTGGATCCTTGGTTCCATCTTTGCATTATTAATTGATCATCGCCCAACCAAACATCCACATTGGCCACACAATTTTGAGCAATTCAGACAATTCGTTTTACAGACCATCATCTATTTTTCGACCACTACATTTTCATATGATAATCCTTCTGATTAGTTCCGTGCTTACTTTCAATGGATCTAATTGGATTGTTGTCGATAATTGATGACCAGCACCTACTTTTTTTTTGGATAAGTGTTTTTTTCGGCACCTACCTAGGTCCTGGGACAGAACGAAGCATGCGGATCTAGTTTGACTAGTCCTGATGTGACATTGCAAAATTGTTTCCCGCCAATCTCCTAACCTCAACTAGGTAAGACTTTTGTATCAAAAATCGTAGCTATTGGGACAACTCGCACCGTTGACCATCACCTACTTTCGGGTCTGCTTCACTGGAACCACAGACAATACAGGAACAATTTGGCAAAGCAGACTCAACCATAAAGTTAAGTCTTAGAGTTTGATATCTTGATGGAATAATTTGTGGTATGGAATGACAGAAGTAGTACGGATGTTTGATCCAAGGTAAAACCTAACCCGAAATTTGACGGGTAAAGCAGACTCACCCGCCTTGGTTTGATTTGATCTATTAAAATTAATGCCAAGAATCAAATATGGTTAAAACTAGTGGATTGAATTTCTAGAATATTTCATGGATGTGTTATGTACCATACCAAAAACAATTCTGGGATTAATATGTGATTTTACTCTTTTAGCCTTAAATTTGAACTGTGTATATAAAATTATCAAATTAACCTTATTAATGTGCAAAAATATGGATTTACCCTTACTGTTTGTGAATTGACGAAAATGGCATTATTGAAAATCTAATCTTGACCTTTCTTTCATTTGCGATTGTAAGTTGATGTTTACTTCGCTTATTTGTTACCTTTTAATCTGACTTGTTCGATTATTTTTAATCCAACGGCATATAACGAAGCTTCTTGAGGAAGCCATCTGAAGTGATCATGCTCGTCCATTTAATTCTGATCCTATGGTCTATTAGGAAGCTTCTCAGAGAAGTTGAATTCGAATCGTTAGAACTGTTCGATATTCTGATATGATCCAACGATTATTAATGATTGATGTTATCGGTGAAGATCGGGTCGTTCATTAAAAGTGTGATCCAATGGCACGGGACATTACGTGTATTCGATGTATTTTGAGCCGTAGATTTGAAGAGATCTAACGGTTAGGGTTCGTCCACAGAGTTGATATAAAAGGCTGAATGTCGAGAAACTTGAATTAATTAATTCATTTTGTTTCTCTCTTCTTCGCTCAAACTCTCGATTATCTACTTCTATGAATATATACCAATAAATTGATTTATGTTGTAGCGTAGCAAGAAGCCAAAAATCCTTGATTTGGCGAGGAAAGACTGCACTGCTTTGGGCTCAGGAAGCTAGTCTCTTGTTTTCTCCGACTTTCCGAAGGCAAACTTTTGGTTTTCCGGCCGCTCAGTGGTGGTTTAAGTGATTTTAATCGGTGAAATCGGTCCGGTTTCGTAAGATCTACATTGATTACCATGTCATCAATTTAGCTTTTTAAAGTTTAGATATCCATGTTTCTTGTGTTGTTCGTTTTTTTGTTTTTCTAAGTGACGTTATTGGCACGTTTTGAAGACATTATTTTAGCTATTCTTGACTAGAATTAGTTCGTATGTTCTTGTATTCTGAAATCTAGTTTTAGAACTTGCACTCTGTAATTTTTTCTTCACATTTAAAAGTTAATATAGCTATGAGAGCATCCAATTTCGGAGCTCAACATGAATTAGCCGAATTTAAGGAGACGGTGAACCACATACATTATTATATCTTGTCTCATTTTAATTTTCTGCAATTTATTTTTACAATTTTACGAATCAAACGTTACTAACAAGTTTTGTGAAGTTTATAAAGTACATCCGACCAAATAATCCCAACAAAAGGTATTAACTATTAAGTATCTCCATTGACTATGTGTTAGCTGATCTGATACAGCATCACCATTTCAAAGATACAAGAACTCCCTTCTACTCTTTGAATCTGTATGTACATAATTATGTTCATCTCTTGATCTTCTCCAGTTCTAAAGTTGCAATTATATCATACATCCAAGTACATATCACACAAAACCCCAGCTTTGATGCATGATAGGGTCTCACCATTGCAAGACAATAAGGCAACTAGGACATGGACATGGACATAATCCCCAGAGCTTCTCTAGTTTGGCCAAGGATGTTGAACACAGTGGCTGCAATGTGAGTCGGAGTCAGACCAGCTTGCATTAGTTGGTCCGCTGGCGAACCATGGTCAATGTACCGGTCAGGGAGCACCAATGGCCTCCACTGCAGAAAGTTGTTAACTTGTTACGCCGTTTTCCAATCTAACCATGCTAGCTTAAGGAGTAATGTTTGGCTCAGTAATGTAACTGAGGTCACGAATTCGGTATCCTAGAGATGCTAGGCCTGTAGGTGCGTGTGTGAGCATGTTGTGTGTAAAAAAGCTACAGATTTCATAGTTGCTTCATCACATCGAATGTTGTATAATCCTGTTGAATGAAGTTGAATGAAGTTGAACTTTGAGTATGGGGAAGCTTTTACCTTTAGTTTTCCATCGAGAAGTCCATCTAATGCCATAAACTGAGCCACATGAGATCCAAAGCCTCCAATTGATCCTTCTTCAACAGTGATCAAGATTTCATGTGATTTGGCCAGGCTCCGAATCAGAGATTGATCCAATGGCTTGCAGAAACGAGCATCTGCAACTGTCAACCGTAGGCCGTGGGATTCTACCAGTGCAGCTGCAGCCAAACAGCTCTGGATCGCGCTCCCGTATCCCAACAGAGCCACTCTTTCGCCTTCAACAATTATGCGCCCTTTGCCAACCTGAGAAGACAGGAGCAACCGTTTTGATTCTTGATCTTATATAGAGCTTCTTATCTTATAGGGGAGGGATTGATTACCTCTAGTGGAAGTCCCTTGTTTCCTGTTGGCAGCTCCACACCTATCCCGTTGCCTCTTGGATACCGGAGACAGCTAGGCCTGTCGTCTATAGCAGCAGCTGTTGCAACCATGTGAAACAGTTCGGCCTCGTCTGAAGGAGCCATGACCACCATGTTTGGAAGGCATGCCATAAAAGTAACATCAAAAGCACCACAATGTGTAGGACCATCTGCTCCTACTAAGCCAGCTCTGTCCATTGCAAATCTTACAGGCAGCTTCTGTAAATCTACATCGTGTACTACCTGAAGGAAAAATTGTGTTACAAAAATCTTCAAGCTCTAAAAAATAGCAAGGATAGGATAAGCTTACCTGATCATAAGCCCTTTGCAAAAAGGATGAGTAGATTGCACAGAACGGTTTGATGCCTTCACATGCCAAACCGGCAGCAAAAGTCACAGCATGCTGTTCTGCTATCCCAACATCAAAGCATCTGGTTGGAAAGCGGCGTTGGAACAGATTCAAGCCAGTCCCTCCTCCCATTGCTGCATGAATAGCAACAATGTCCTTATCTGCTTCAGCTTCTGCAATCAGAGCCTCTGCAAAGTATGTCGTGTAAGACTGCGTTGGAGCACTAGATTTAATTTGCTTTCCAGTGGCTGGATCAAACTTGGTCACCCCTGAAAAATGGTAAGCTAGTTAAATACAACTTCTTATTTTAAGTGGAAGACCACATGGGATGGGATAAATGAAGTTAAGGTGCAAACTCTAGTTTACCGTGATACTTGTCTGCTGCTTTTTCGGCATAGGGATACCCCCTGCCTTTCTCAGTCACCACATGAATCAAAACCGGACCTGTGGTCTTCGTATTCTTGACTTCTTTAAGAATTGCTGTCAGGTCATCAATATTGTGGCCATCAACTGGGCCAATATAGTACAGTCCAAGCTCTTCAAACAGTGTAGCACCGGAACCACTGATGATACCTCGAGCATATTCATCGAATTTAGCTGCAAGCTGATGCATAGGCCCTCCTATCTGCTTAGTAACTCCCTGAGATAATTTAGAGAACGTTAAATAAAGAATTTAGAAAAGATTCTTCATTTTCTGGTGAGACTCGGATAACAGTTTTCAATTTAAAATAAATACTAACTTTAGCAGCTTCTCTTAATTCTCTGAGTGGCCGATTCGACTGCAACCTGCTCAGAGCACTACTTAAAGCTCCAACAGGAGGGACCGGACCATCTAAGTTAGCAGTGGGTAGAGAAACTTGCTTGTTGTCATTTAATATCACAATCATATCAGAATCCAGGTATCCAGCATTGTTCATAGCTTCATATGCTTGACCTGCTGTCATTGCTCCATCACCTATCACAGCCACCACATCGT
>JAOWBN010021026.1:0-10634 GCA_028565015.1 Pinguicula moranensis
CTAAGTGCTGGCAAGTGGCTATGGTAGACTAGATATGGAAAGCGACAATGATAGAGGAGTTTGAGGCTCTTACAAAGAATAAAATATGGTGTTTTGTGCCACTACCACCTGGTAAGAAGGCAGTTGGATGTAAGTGGGTGTTTACTGTGAAGCGAAACTCCAAGGGCAGAGTGGAACGCTATAAGGCATGATTGGTAGCCAAAGGATACAACCAGGTGTATGGAATTGATTATGATAAGGCGTTTGCACCTGTAGCAAAGATTAGCACAGTCAGAACTCTGGTATCTATAGCAGTAAATAAAGGGTGAAACTTGTATCAACTCGATGTGAAGAATGCATCTTTTTATGGTGATCTAGAAAGAGAGGTATACATGGAGATTCCTCCAGGATTTGGCATCAGTCAGACTGAGGGTCATGTTTGCAAACTTGAAAAATCATTGTATGGCTTGAAATAATCTCTTCGAGCCTGTTTTGACAGGTTCAGGAAGGCTATGATTAGTATTGGTTATCAGCAAACCAACGTTGACCATACTATATTCTTCAGGCAGGATGAGAGTCATACCGTGATGCTAGCAGTGTATGGGAATGATATGATCATTACTGGTGATCATGAGAGTGAGATTACAAAATTGAAGGTGAAACTAGGCAAGGAGTTTGAGGTGAAAGATTTGGGCCAGTTGAAGTATTTCCTTGGGATTAAGGTAGCTCGTGGGCCAAAGGAAACTGTTCTGTCCCAGTGAAAATATTCTAGATTTTCTCTAAGAGACAGTTGGGCTGCAAGCTTGCAAAAATACAGATTGACCAGAGATTGAAGTTGAGTGTGGAAGCAGGTGAGCCAATTGACAGAGAGCAGTATCAAAGGTTGATAGGCCAACTTATGTACATGAATCACACTCGACCGGATATATCAATTGATGTGAGCATGGTTAGTAGGTACATGCATGACCCTAGAAAGGTTCACCTGGATTCCATGCACCAGTTATTGAGATAGTTGAAGAGTGCACCAGGAAAAAGGTTGATTTGTAGAAAGTATGTACATCTGAATATTGAGGGATACGACAACTCAGACTGGGCTAACTGTGTTGATGATATAAGGTCCACGTCCGGTTATTGCATGTTTGTAGGAGGCAATCTAGTCTCTTGGCAGAGTAAGAAACAAATAGCGGTGACTCGTTATACAACTGAGGTACAATACAGAACCATGGCCTTGAGTGTTAATAAAATGATTTGGTTGAAATCAATACTTGTGGAGCTCAAGATGGATCAAGATTCACGATTAAAGTTGTGGTGTGATAGCAAGGCAACTATCAGCATTGCCAACAACCCAATACAATATGATCGAACCAAGCATGTGGAGATTGATAGGTTCTTCATCAAAGAAAAATTAAATAGCGAATTGTTGGAAATGATTCACATAGTGACAAAGAACAAGTTGCTAATGTGTTGACTAAATGTCTTAGTTCTCTAATTCTTGAGTGACTTTATAATAAAATGGATTTAGTTGATATCTTTCGCTCATCTTAGGGAGAGTGTTTGTATATGGTATTAGGTTAGGGAGTATAACGCAATTAATAAAACCTTGTACTTATTTAAACCTTAGGGTATCTATTCAATAAACAGTCTTCCATTTACAATTGAAATATTGCAAATGATGGAAATTTTTCTCATGATAGCCAGTCTGGGATTTGGAATAGTCTGAATTCTGATGATGCTGGTTGTGGATCTTCATGGGGTAAGCAGGATTTTAGTTCTTCATGTCAATGCTGGAGATGCACCTTCTGGGACCAAGAAAGATGGTGGATTCTTGTGGACAAGCATGAGGAAGGATCTGCTTGAAATAAGACAGATGGTGGTTCATCCTGAAAGAACGAATCCGCAATGTGTAAGCTAGCTGAAAAGTCTTCTTGGGGCCAACAACCTAACATAAATGCTGAAGATAAAGGGTAAAGGCTGGAAAATATCAAATGATGGAAATGCCTCTGGTGGTAGCTGGGGCAAAGGTGGTTGGTCTACAAGTGAAAAAGGTGAAACTAACTCAAAGAAGAACTCTTGGAGCAGCGGAAGCAATTGGAATTCTGGAAACATTGGTCGGGAGAGTGACAATCAAGATGATACTTACAGTAATGGTGGAAGAGGTGGAAGTTGGAATGGAGGTCGGGGTGACCATTGTTGGGAGTATCCTATCACACACAAATTAGGAATAATAATTCATAGATGCATATAAAAAAAATGTGGTGCTATAATTTAATACCTAAGTTCTAATGCTTTTAAGAGAGTAGCCCACATCCACTTTATGTGTTAGCCCACAGAGTCGAACTCATTTACTATTGGGTCGGGTCTACTAAACCTTCTCAACCATGAAAGTTTTCTGGGTAGAGGGCACTTTGGGCTGCAAGGTTTCGGGGGTAGAGGATCTGAGAGTGAGAGGGTAGGTTTTGGTGGTAGAGGTAGATTTGATAGGGATGGATATCTTGGTAGTGACAATCAAGATGACACTTATAGTAACAATGGAACAGTTTGCAACTGGCAGGTGGAATGTGGATCGGGGTGGTAGGGGCAATTGTGGTGGCTTCAAGGCAGAGGTTGCTCTGACGGGTGGAAAGATACTATCAATGGAGGCAGTTGGAACTAGGGAAACAGCGATAACAATCCCCTGAAAAGTTGGACTTCAAGTCAAACAAAATGGGGATCATCCAATGTTGGGAATGCTCAAAAAGAAATTAGAATCAGTGGCTGGGGTTCATCTGATGCTGGGGATGATTGAAAAGATAGTGAAACTGGTGATTGGGTATCATCTAATGCTGGGGATGCTAGAAAAGACAATGGAACCGGTGGCTGGGGATCATCCAATCATAGGGATGTTGTTGACATATTTGTAAGTGCACAAAATCAAACAAATAATAGAGTGATGAGAATGAGTGTCGAACCACGGGGATTGTACATTGATAAGCACCAAAAGTAGCAAGTTTTACACAAATAATTTGGACGAATGGTAAAGTAGTGAATGCTAAACTATTCAATAAACATAAACATAATTAAACATAGCATACAAATGAGGCTGCTTTTGGTATTTTTAGTTAATAAGTTTGATTGCAAATGATAACTTTACTTGGATTTAGGCTTTAGGGCGATATTTCATCACTTAGTATCCTTGGAAAGTTTCTTTCTCAATTTAACCTTTTAAATCATTTATCTAATTGTTATCGGATTTTTCTTTTTTAGTTGTTAATCTCTCTCGAGTAATAGCACTCATCTCTCAATATGTAAGCATTCATCTATCAATCTCACACATGAACATACCAAAGGCATTAAACTTAGAAAATCCTCTCATGGTAGCACTAATCCCATAAACATTCTCATGCTATAACAATTAGCATTAGTTTTACCAAATCTAGCATAGTCTTTGTCTCTCGACCTCCAACTATACTTAGTGAACTCATAAATGTTGGACAGACACATACAAGTTAGGGAGAAGGTACAATAAAACTAAACAATTTCAATTAAGTCTTAAAAACTAAGTATTCAAAATAACCATTCCAAGTTCACCAAGGGCTACAGCTCTAGAATAATGTTCTAGCCCATGCTCAAGGCACGGGCTTCACAAGAACAAGCTAAATTTGAGTTCGCAGTGCCAAAAAAGAAAAGAAAATGAAAACTCCCTACTCGGATGAACAGTAACTCAAGAAGAGCTCCTTCCTTTGTAAACTTCCTTCCTTCCTTCCAAGTGAGTGAAAGATAGATCTCAGGAAGTGCTTGTGCTCCTGTAAAATATCTTAGACCAGGAGCTTGAGAGACATTTATCTTCCAAAAGCAGGGGTAAATTATCAGTTTACATCAACTTATGCATTTAGGGCTGATGCAACCCAAGTTGCAACCAAATCTACTAATGACGTAGACTAAGAGGACGTGCAACTAGAGCCCAAAGATGGAGAGATAGTGGGTGCACAACGTGACCAAATAAGGTTTCAAGAAGGCCTAATCACACGCCTAAGAGTCAAAAAATTTAAAGAGGCATTGAACTTAAAAATCAAGGAGTTTGAGCTCGAGAAGAAGGAAATTGACCCCAAGGTCTTTTTATGCTTAGTGGGCCCCACAACCCAATTGAAGAAGCCTGGCCTGAAGGAATTTGCTCCTCATTCTTTCTTGACTCTTCCTCTTTGTGAAGAAACCTCTGTTCCACCAACTCTCTTCCAACCCTCCTCCCTTCACTTTTCTGTCACTACAATCAGACTATTACAGCCAAAAGGGATGCTGAACGAGGGTTCTCCTTTCATCTTCATTCTGGGAATGAAAATTGAAAATTGAAATGAATTGAAAACTAGGGTTCGTCTTCGATCTTCGTCTCATTTCAATTTACTTTCAATTTTTCACCATGGTTAATTTTTAATTTAAAAAAAATCAAAGATCGGGAATTGGCTGTCCCATACAAAAATGGGTCGAACCCGGTATTGACCCATCCTGTTTGTCTATCAGGACTACTTTCTGAAGCCCGATATCCCGTACTTCCGCCAAGAATCATGACGTAGGCCTCAACGCGGTCAGGATTCGGGTCGACCCATGGCCGAACCGTTGTTTGCTCAACATGATCCAAGTCATGGCTCAAGATGAAAGCCCAACATAGAAGCACACATGTGGAGTGAAGATTCGAAGGACATGGTGTGACAAAGACTAAGTCCAAGCAATTAATAAATAATCTCATAAATAAGGAAATTCCCTTCACAAAGATTATCCAAGATAGTCCTTCCTTATCCAAAGCTATTTAGATAAAGTTATTTCCTTGTTTATTATTATCTAAACTAGGTTGTTCTTAAATAGTAGGACACGTTTCTATGTAATTTAGGAGTCCAAAAATTTGGCCCCTTTGCATATATAAAGGGGCACGAACACCACACAATATTCATTCTAGTTTTTAAGCAAGTTTATGTGAGATTAGCTCTTCTTTTCTTTTCAAGTTTGGTGGCATCGATTTTAAAGAACTTATCCTTACTTCTTTGTTAGCACAAGTTGCTTTCAGATGATGATTTGGTGGCATTCTCGATTACACAAAATGTGATTTTTCGTTGGTTGACACAAGGGTCATCTGATGTGGCTACTGCAAGTGTCAGCTCCACAGAAGCAAAATCATCTTATGGATGGCAAGTTGATGGATCTAACAAGAAAAAAGGACCATCTAATGATAGATGGGGTAAAGCTGCAAAAAGCTCCTAGATAAGTGGCAGTTGCAATGACTAAGGAGGGTGGTGAGAAGTTTTTGGTGGTAATATCAATTGTCAATGCTTATATGCTTGTTCGTGTTTATTTGATCTTTATAAGCTCATGTGTACATTGTAAATGAAATTGGAATAATCATTATTGATAATTTTATTAGCTTTGTGCTAATAATGGACTAGATCAAAATGACTCAATTAAATTACAGTGCTTTTATTAGTGAAGTTATTGAAAATCAATACATCAAATGACACAATATATATTGAGTCGCAATAGAAACAACTTATTTATATAATTATAAGGGTAAGACTGCGTACATCTTACCCCAGATCCAAACTTGGTTAGGGATATACTAGATATATTGTTGTTGTCATCTGTAGAGCCTCAGAAAGCTTGCTATGTTATGTCGTACGCTTTTGACTCGGAGCGTAGTCCAATTTGAAATTGCAACTAATCACTCCGTTTTACAGCAATCGGAAGGGATGGCGGAGAGCCTCGAACCTAGAGCTTTTAGTGGATTATTTTGGATTATCGAATTCAACACTCCATTTGCTCTTCCTATCTTGTGAAACTACCTTTTAAACCATCATGCTAGCTTCTGTGTAATCAGGGAAAAACTCAGCTCTTTTGATCATCAAAACTCGAAGTAGAGGGCTATTAAACTTCTTGCATACTTTTAAATTGTCTTAGTTTATGTGCAACCCCCAGTACACTTACGAAATAGTAATGTTCGTCTGCGTGCCATCGGGTTTCCACGAATAGATTCGTATTTTTACACATGTTTCCTTAACAAGTGGTTGTAATGGTGTTTAAGTATGAATTCATGGGTGTTCGATGAAAATATTCGTATGTTTATCTATATTCGTTTGGCCTAGTTGGTTGCAAGGATAAATAAAGATGCACATTGAGGATGAACTGTATGATTAAAGATACCCATACTAGCTCAAAATGGACCACCTAGTATGGCATAGTTTTTAGCTTGTTTGCTAGCAAACAAGAACAATGTTTTTGAATAAATGGGTTGTACCGTGTTTTGTTGGTGGCACACTTGTTTTCCTACGCTCGTTAATATGCGTGATGTTGGCATAGATTGGTTTGGCACATCGCTACTTGCCCATGTACCTACGTTTTATGTACAATGTTCTTTAGGGGTGTCTATCGATCGGGTAATTGGCTCTATCAGCCACCGTCACTGACTTTTAGGTGGTGGGCAAAAAATCCACCACTACCACCATCGATAACCGTCAAATTTGTCACCGATGCCACCACCACCATCACTGATAATTTAAAAATAAAAATAAAAATTTTTTTAAATGAGAGGAGAAGAAAGAAAAAACAACACAATATATCGAGAATCCTAAATAATCACAAAGTGTTGTGATGATATCAATAAAAAAAGGGGGGAATACAATTCATTGAGTACTGCCAAACATAATTATTAAAAGAAATTTTGAGTTAAGTTAAATTCAATTGCTGAATAAAATTAATAACCCTAACTATATAATTAGAACCCCTAAAATGCTAATAAAATCAAATCAAAGAGAAAATAGCATTTAATCTATCTACCTCACATGTTGGGTCTGTTTTGTGATCTCAGATCTTGGGTGAATGTCAAACTCGAGTTGTCGATAGGGTTATGCATTCGGAATTCCGAATATCGAAATAAGAGCAATTTTCGAAATCCGAATTCCGAATTCCGAATTCCGAAATATGAATCGGTTCGGAAATTACATTCTTTTTTTAAAATAATTCGAATTGGATTAAAAAAAATTATTTTCGAATTTTCAAATTTTCGACTTTCGAATTCCGAACGAACACCCCTAATTGTCGACATTGAATGAGAAGAATGAATAATTTGTGAAGGAGTTTTAGAAATTAGAATTAGATCTGTAGACATGTTTTGACTTTGAAAGTAAAAAGTAAAACTTTTTTTCTCGAGGCAGTACAAAAAAATAAAAATAAAAATGGTACATGTAACCACTGGGATTTGAACCTATAACACAAAGCATAAAACTGGTGCATGGAACCATGGGCAAAACTGACAAATATTCTTCATTTTTATATTAAAAATTTTGGATGGTGACGATGGCGGTGATATTGGCCGTGGCGAAACCACCACCGCCTTTTTGTTGCAATACAAAAATGCGTCTGCTATGGTGGTCGGTGACAGAGATGGCTGCGGTGGTGGTCAACGATGTCCGATAGCCACCACTTTGTTCTGCTCTATAAAATAAAATAGATAAATGTATGTATTTGCCCAAGTGTCTTACGTTGCCAAATTCTTACTAGATTTCCAGTTGTACTTCCTGTGCATGGCTATTAAGCATTAGTAGTGCCTTGTTTGCTTGCGAGCGAACAAGAACAACAACCATGTTTTCGAATCTACATCCGATATGGTCCGGATTGGGTGTTTCTCGCTGCTTGATTTCAATCAAGAAATCAACGATTCCGAAATTAAGAATATGAAACCCTAACGTTTCTTCATCGTCGGAAAAATCGGCGATTCGAGGTAATTTCTTACTCCTGGTGCCTAGTTCTTCTCCATTTTAGTCATCTGTTGGATTATGGATAAATATAGATATATTGCTGTAGATATAGGTATAGAGCTGTAGGTGTAGGTGTAGATTTAGATATAGATTCGTGTGTTCTCTTTCGCCATTATTGGCCACCGCCTCAGTTCCAGTTTTTCCTATTGCTTTTCCGTCTCACTTGAAGACTACTGGATCAGACCTCTGATTGCCGGATTTAGGTACCGGAATTACAAGTCGAGGGCGACGGGAGGCCGCTCGTGTTAGGGAATTAAATTACGGATGAAGGTTTTACTGAATCTTCCCAATTCATACTGAATCTTCCCAATTCATACTGAATCTTCCCAATTCATACTGAATCTTCCCAATTCCTAAATCGCAGCGCAGTTGAGTACGTCAACTGTTTGGCCATTGACGACAAGTTCCAAGTGATATACTTACTTCTGCGTACTTCTGAGTTGTGATTTCTCAGTTTTTCAAGATTATTTCTTGGTCCTCAAGTGTCAGCTTTCTGTAGCTCTCGTTGTGAAGACATCCGGAGGCACGAGATATGCTTTAACTGTTGTTTGATTCGTATTTATGTGGTTTCTCCCAACTGCTTTGATTGTAACCTCGCGGGATTTCAATTGAAGCTGAATGACGTTCAAGATAACCTAGAGTAAATCTGTTGCTGTTGCTGTTTTCTGAGATTGTTTCATTATCAGCGTGCCTCATCCAGTCGTCCGCCGGATTCCTCCTCTGTTACCGGAATTTGAGGAACTACAGAACTGGTAAAGTTTAAACGCACGTACAGAGAAGTTCTAGATGAAGAACTTGAAGCTATTGTGGGAGGTTTCTGCAGAGGTGCAGTTGCAAAATGGCAACGGAAAACAAACCTCCATTTATCTGCCGTGTATATGGAGCGAAACCGACTTTTTTTTCGCTTCATTGGCCAATTATTTATACGCCACGGAACTTCCGTCACCTCGAATTGATGGGGCATGGAATAAGACACTTTTTGCATCTGCTAAACTGATTAATTTGGAAACTGGTTATTCCATTACATGTTTGGAATATCTCATGGAAAAGGAATCCGTGATAATCGGGACTTCTAAATGAGTTCTCTTACTTTATTCCGTAGATGATAGTGCTACAGAAATAGTCGGTCAGGTGGAAGGTGGTGTCCAGTGCATTTCAACACATCCTGATGGAAGTCTACTTGCTATGGCTACTGGTTTGGCGTAGATTCTGGTGATGAACGTAGATTGGGATCTATTATATGAGATGCCGCTTAATGATGTTGTCTTAGAATTTCTGAAGTTCAATTGTTGCTCAGATCTTCTTGCTGCTATTATCAGAGGTGAGAAATTTGTTTCTCTAAAGATATGGTACTTTAGTAAATAACCCTTTGGTACTTAAAGCAAGAGATTAGATACTTGAAGGAGGATGGAGTGAAGTTTAGGTGGGACCCTGAAAAACCATTGAATTTGATTTGCTGGATTCTTTGCGGACGAATTACAGCTTACAAGCTTGTTCGGATTGCTGCTGCATTGAAAAACTCAATTGCATTTGTAGTTGACGGCTCAAAAATAATGTCTGGGACTTAGCTTTTTGTTCCGAAATTTCTCAAAATCATCTGGCGGCATCTCTAACTGATGGAAGTTTGTCCGTTCTTGAACTTCTACTGCTTGATCAGTGGGATGAACTGGAAGGCAAGGCGTTTAGAATCGATGCTTCAGTCTCTGATTTAGACCATAAGTTTTTGCAGCATCTTGCTTGGTTGGATTCGCATGTGCTTCTTGGTTGGATTCATAAGGAGGATCCTTCCGGTGGGAATTTGATGATGTTTAAATCAATATCGTTGGCCGGATTCATAGTCTCTTTGTACGGGATCAACATATGTTTGTGTTGCTATGATTGTTGCACTTATACCTTTTGAAATGAACAGCCTGGCCATATCTACCATTGGAATCATGTGCCCATGGGCCAACATAGGAAGAAGAAGAATATGCAGCTGTTTCATTTCAGAATCTGATGCAAACAACTTGGCAACTGAAGGACGATGAGTTCTGGTATGTTTTTCGCTTTCAGTTTGCAATTTGATTTGCGATCTAATTTCTTCATATGAAGATCCGAGTATTAGATTGATAATAAATCTAACAAATGTTATCGAAGTAGCATATGTCAGAAATTAGCTATGATCCCTTGATGTATAATAAAGATTAATCAGCCTACGAAAAACCATAATTTGATGATTTTATTCTTTGTACAACTTTTTATGTTTGCTGCAAAAATGAAGTGCACATGAGCTTACTAAACTATTTTCATAATTTTAAAAATCACACATACTATATAAACTGAGATTTTTTTTTGCCCATAAGATCTAGAAGCATCCACTAGCACAAAATTGATCACATATGATCTCTTTGAAGCTAAGCATGTCGAGATTATTTATCTATTTTATTAGGATAACTTTCATGCTTAGAGATGATTCCAATTTTTTATTTATTTATTTCTCTAAAGATATGCGTAATGAAATAGTTTATACGCCTCGATGCATTCAATCTTTAGAGAAGATAAATATTTTGATAGTATGAAATCTATAGATTTGAGCTTACACAAATTTGCTCAAAATTAAAGCTCAAGTGCAAAGCTTGGAAGAAAAGCTTGGAAGCAAAGCTCGGAAGCAAAGTTCAGAAGCAAAACTCAGAAGCAAAGTTCAGTAGCAAAGCTTAGTAGCAAAGCTTAGTAGCAAAACTCAAAGCTCAAAATCAAAGCTCAAAAGCAAATCTCGAAGCAAAGCTTTGAGCATAACCCAACAAAAAAGCTGAGAGCAAAGCTCAGAAGCAAAGCTCAGTAGCAAAGCTCAGAAGCAAAGCTCAGTAGCAAAGCTCAGAGGCAAAGTTAAAAAAACAAACC
>JAOWBN010021037.1:0-10633 GCA_028565015.1 Pinguicula moranensis
GAGATGTTGTCAAATATACTTCTTTGCGGCACAAAAGCACCTTGCTCTTCAGAGACAAGGCTGGACATGAGCGGTTTAAGGCGAGCCACCAACACTTTTGAGATAACTTTGTAGACAACCGGGCACAAGCTTATTGGTCTGAAATGTGCTAGAGTCTCCGGCTTATCCACTTTGGCAATAAGGGCAATGAGGTTCGAAGCAAGCATGCGCGGGATAGGCGCGCCAGTTACGAAATCACGAACTGCGCCAACAAGGTCAGGGCCAGTGATGGACCAAGTGGCCTTAAAAAACTCAGACGAAAATCCATCTGGTCCAGGCGCGCTACTACTAGGGATGGACCAGAGAGCCGCCTTGACTTCCTCTACCGAGGGAACCGAGCAAAAAAAAATCATTGTCCGAGACAGTAACCTTGGACTTAAAGAGGGTGTTCAAATCTGGAGCGCCAACAGGGGCATCATTAGTCATCGTCTGTTGGAAGAAAGCCACTGCTTCCTCATGAATCCGTTGTGCGCCCTCAATAGTTCGGCCATCAGGTGTGCTAATCCTTGAGCATAGAGACTTATTCTGTTGGGCTTTGATCGCAGCATGAAAAATCTTTGAATTCCTGTCCCCATCCGTAAGCCACGATTTCCTAACCATCTGCTCCAGCCTAGACATCTCCCTGTGCTCCCAGAGTTGCAACTCGGTTTGGGTGGCCATATATTCCGTCTCGACCGCTAAGTCGTATCCTCTTAGCCATCTATCTTCCAAGCTTTCTAGCTTAAGTTGTAGAAGGTTAATTTGGACGTCCACCCTGCCAAATACCTCTATGTTCCAGGCTCTTAGCGCAGTCCTCATAAGTTTGATCTTGTGGCAAAGCGTACGGAGCCCTACTTGGCGACTGACACTATTCCAGGAGCCTACAACCAAAGAGAAAAAATTTGGGTGAGTAATCCACATGTTGAGAAACTTAAAATGTCTGGTCCCGTAGGGGGAAAACGGTTCCTCGAGTTGCACAAGTAGCGGGCGGTGATCAGAGGACTTTCGTGCCAATAGAGTGTAGCTGCTGCGAACCGACCGACGCAAGAACTCTGAATTTACCACAACCCTGTCCAGCTTTGCCCAAGAGCGGGAAGGTCCTGAGTGCCCATTGCACCAAGACATATTGGAGCTACTACAGTTAAGTTCCACTAAAGCACAGGCATGGAGACAATCACTGAATTCAGTCATCGGGAGAGGTGGTCGCCGAGCACCCCCTCTAGTTTCTGAGTTTACACGAACAACATTAAAATCACCAAGAACCATCCATGGCATATTCCCCGTCTGAATGTGTATCAGATGATCCCACAACTCTCTGCGGCGGATGTACGAACACTTGCCATAAACAAAAGTGACAAGAAAAGTTTCATGGAGTCCATAAGCCCGTGATGGCCTGATCACACGAGCCAATGACCTCAAATTCCCCCACAATTTTCCAGAAAACCCAAAGTTTGTCACCATGACCAGAGTTGGAAAACGAACATGGGAAGTTGAAGTAGTTAGCAAACCAGCCCATTTTACAATCCGGCCGAAAGGGTTCGGCTATAGCAAGCAGTGAAATTGAGGAACGAGTCGTCCACCGCTTTATGTGCCTTTTGGCTATTTTCAAGCCTCTGCTATTCCAAAATAAGGCTTTAGGAGACATAAAAGGAAGGGATCTAGGCATTCCCGGCAGCCTGTGAGTGGAAGGCTCTCGGACCAATAGGTTACTAAAGGTCTAAAATTTTAGGCCAAACTGAGGACCGGCCGGACCTTCTTGGCGATTTCTGATCGCCTATCAGGGGTTCGAAGTCGTATAATTTTGATTTCCCCTGAGGCAGTGGCTTAGCTTTGAGCTCCTTATCAGATAAATTTCTGGTAGCATCATCAATATTCACAGGAGCCTGTTGGCTTGAGTTTGTCTCGGGTCTTTGGATAGATACGAGGCCAGGAACTCCTGGATCTATGAACGGATCACAGGAAGGATGGATAACCTGCTGCCTGGGGCCAAGAAATCCCTTATGACCAGGAAAGAAGGGCGCTATCTGATGAGAACCAAGATGGGCCGACGAAACCATGTCAAGAATCTCTACCCGGATTTCCACTGAAGCACTTGGCATCTCCTTGCTCGAAGCCTTAACCGCATCTTCCGACAGGTTGCTAATTCCTATCTTTTAGGCAGAGTCAAACAGAGTGTCTGGCTCTTCGACCGGGGCCAAAAGATGGTCATGAATTAAGGGACCCATGTGGCACCTGTCTGCTGCGCAGTGAGTTTCATCAAATTTAACTGTAGGTGAAATAGAAACTTCCGGGGGAGGTTGTAGCACTGCAAGGTCATGTCCTACAGTCAAAATTGGGGGGTTTAAGTTGCTGCTCACCAAGGCCAACAGTCAAAAGCCCATGTGGGGAGCCAGCTATCAAAGCTGGAGAGGTCAAATTTTCCTCCTCAGTAAGTTGACCAAGAATAGCCGTGCAGTCTTCACTAGACACTTCCCAAGCTTTCACGGGTTGAGAAATAGCCATTGTCGGCAAGGTGACAGTCTTTGTAAGCTCCGGCCATTGCTCCGCCAGCAAAGTACCTCCGCCCATAGCCTGTGTCAGCCGTTTTCACCACTGGCGTGGCTCTTCCTTAACATGAATGGGGTAGCTTTGCTCCCCAACCTTAAGATTGAACCAAGGTGATGCTTTCGACATGTCTTTCTTCTGAATGAGAAGTCTAGCCACATCATAGTCCAATCCGTCAAGACCTCGCTCCTCAACCTGAATCAGATCCCCAATAGACGAAGCAAGCTCCTTGAAGAGTCGAGTGTTCCAGCAGTGAAGAGGAATCCCAGTGAAGTTAATCCACTTATCATATGGGTGAGAGGCAGCGTAAGGGGACCAACGCCGGAGCTGAGAAAGCCCCGCTGCTTCCCATGTTTGCTCAATACTCAGGAAGCGTTCCATAGCCTCTTTCACGCAAAGATGAATTAAAACTTGCGCACCTGGGAGCAGAGTTACTTTAGCCTCAGAGAAACCCGAATGCCCCTGATCTTCTGCAGGATTTTAACTTTCGAGGACGCCATGGAGTTTGCAACGATGCAAAGATCCAGCCATTGAGTCTCCTTGTCCGTGGGGAAAAAGGAAATATCTTTGATCTCCCGGGCTTGTACAGGCGTCAATTTTCCCGGAAGCCTGTGACCGTCAGCGGAGCGGTGAACAGGAGCTTTGCCTACGTTCTTGATTGGCGCCTTCTGGACCTTAACCACATTGGCTCTTAATGTGAGATCCTCAATTTGACTTGGTTCAAAGCTCTAGAAGTATTGGCAATATTTTCCAGCGTAGTGAACCGGATAAAACCAAACTTCTTGCCCAGTCGATCGAGCTTTTGCGGAATCTTGATGTTTTCCACTTTCCCCAATTTGCTGAATGTCTCACGCATTTCAGTTTTTGTCCAGGATGACAGAAGTTGGCAAAGTAGAAGGAAACACCCTCTTTCCGGAGAGACTCCAGATCAATCCATTGTTTTCTCCGGTTCCGTCGACCCTCTGCAACCCAAGAAGGTTCCTCGATTTCAGTGATCATCTTTTTTCTTCCAACTTGAGTCCACTCACCCTCCGCAAGCAGAGGCAGTGGGTCAGGAGCGTCAGGAGGGTCAGGGGGAGTTGGCAAAGCCGATGGGGGCGGCGGAGCTGCCGCAGAGACCTCCATTGGGGTGACCCCAGTAACGGTTATAATTCGGAAAGTTCAGAAGAGAGAGGCAAGAGAGAAATAGGAAGAGAGAGAAAAATGAACAAATAAGCAACAAACTACGCGATGTTAATGATATTGAATCACTGGTTGTTGTTCATTTAGCAAATAGCAGCTATCTAAAATTCTCATTTCTACAGAAAATTAAATATCCCCGTAAATACGCGATGTTTTTTTAGATTGGAAAAATTAATTATTTTATTAAGGACAATGTCATTTACCACAAAGAATTACAACTATAAAAGTATGTGTTTGAACAACTATTTAATTTTGATACATGTATGTTGATTCATAAATCAATTCTCGAGACCCAATACTACATCTAATTTATTATTATAAGTAGACTCTCATATCCAACAACTACAAGACTAATGATTCATGGATATATTTCAAGTTTTTGTGATGACACTTAATTTATGGTTTTTTCTTCATGTTTATAATGAATGGTCTTCATTTTCTACTATATGTACTATATATTGTTCGAGGACAGAACAAAATTGTTTACAACAATATAGAGAGATAGAGATGGGGCACATGAAATAAAAATGGTATTTATTCGCAAATAGTTGGATTTCATCCCGTTTAAAATGGTTTTGTCTCAATAATGTAAGTCGAAGCCCTATCTATCTATCATCACTTATCTAATCAAATCGATCGGATCAATAAACGAATCAAAGGAATCACAGCTTTCCTTATCACGATCTTTTAAATGATTAGAATCCACGCTTTCGATGCCCAAAATATGACACGCGTTCAAGAGTAACACGCGTATGGACCAGAATCTTTCATAATGTAATAAGTATGGCGTTTGGATAATGTTGAAATGAAAATGAAAAAAAAGGACAAAACAATGTGTCTAAACTAGAGAAATGATATAGCGCAAGAATTTTTGTCAAAAGAAATACAAGAAACGGTATGACCCATATAAATGGATGATTGTAAATGGATGATTGTGATGTATTTGGGTTGGTGGACCCAATATAAATGAATAGATAGGATCAGTTTCTTGTATTTCTTGCGCCAAAATTTTTTGCGCTATATCAGTTCTCGTCTAAACTATGACCGCTAGCAAAATTACTTTAACATGTGGCATTCCCCACCCCGACGCAGATAGACCAATGAATATGTGGGATGGCCGGCCCCCATTTTAAAAAAAATAATTATGAAATCAAGGTTTTTCTAGAAATAAAATACTTAAATGTACTTATGGCCCGTTTACTAGATAGAATTATAGGCCATTATGATTGAATTCGAGCGAATTCTATGTTTACTATACACACAGTAAACAAAGCGGGTCGGAAAATTCAATTCCATGACCCGCAAGATTTTTTAAAAATCATGGGATTGGACCCAAAAAATAATTCCATAAAAAAAGGTGGAATTGATTTTTATCCAACCAATCCTGCCATTTTTCCTCCTCTTTTACCCTTTCTATCATTCACCGCTACACGCCCGCAGGTCATAAACGTGCGAGAGGATATTCCTGCTACCCCCAAATCCCTCTTTCCTACCTGGTATTTGCAGAAGAAAGAAGAAAACGAAGGAACAGTGAGCAGCGAACCAAACCAGACATCAACAAAAGAGGACAACTGCGAGTCACCGGATTTGTGGCGTCGCCCCCGCGGTCAAGTTTTCAGCGGACAAAAATTTGAATTCTGTGTACGAATTTGTTACAGGTTACAACCCACATAATCCGATAGTTGAGTGACTGTATGCAAGCCAACAGCGACAGGATGATTCCATGTGTTAGGGTAAAGTAAAGCTTTGCTGATTTGCTAATAGTTAATTGTCTCTCTACCATACCTATCATCAAAATGCCGGTCGGTTCAGCTTCAGTACCTACTGAAGTTTCAGAGCAAGTAAGTCCAGATGCGGTTCAGTACCTACTGAAGTTGAGAACTTGGACATTGATGGCCCTGATAGTACAGGGAGACGTGCGGAGGTTGTTGCTGGAATTTCTGAGAGCAGGCAGATGGTTGATATGCAAGATTTCTGTGCAGTGTACAAATTGATAATTGTGAAGTAGTCACGCAATCCACCGCATCATCTCTAGAAGATTGTGGAAGAAAGTTGGATGGAGCTTATGCTGCAAGTAGAAAAGAAGAGTTAGCGTTGATTAATCAATCGAGAAATGGGTCTTTCTGTGACGAGGGTATGGAATTGGTCCATCTGTCGGATTCTATCAATGTTTTAGCTTGCAGGAATTCCGTGGTGGATGTGGATAGCGATGATGCCATCTGTATGATGAACTGGAAATTTTCTTCAGGAAACGGATGATGAAGATGATCTTCAAAAGGTTGCTGATGATGAAGAATACAGGAAATTCCTTGCTGGTATTTCAAGAGGTGATGGTATCCAGAATTTACATGGGAATGGCAATGGTGATGATGAAGATGAAGAAAATGATGCTGACTCTGAGCTTGAGCTTGAAGAGGCACGGGAAAGTGAACCTGAAGGTATTGAACAACGGCGCACGACTAGGCTAATTAAACGGCAGAAAACTTCTTTTGATCGCAGCAAGAATGTCCCAGGCCAAGCCAGTCGCCCACTTAGGCCCCTCTTACCATTTTCATCCATGGGACCATATTCTGGTTTTGAGGGGAAACAAATTTCACCCAACATCTCTCAATCATTTGTGCCACCATTAAATAATAGCTTCTGTGGTTTTATGCAACATCAGATAGGGCACTTGCACTGCCTGATTTATGAGCATGTACAGTTACTTGCATTCCTGGGCCAGTGCTATCTGTTTTGGATGTGGCTCCACTGCGCTTGGTTGAAAGCTATATCAATGATGTTTCATCCGGTATTCTTTGCTGAAAAAATAATGTATATGTTTTGGTTTTGCCAGATTCTTCTTCAGTTATCTAACCATTTTTCCTTCTTCTGTCACCTGTTTGGCAGCTGTCCAGGCATATGAAAGATGTAATATTGAGCTTGGTTTTGAGAACTAGTGTCCAAAGGAACATTTGTTTCCTCTTCATTGTACTCCATGTTCTGTCTATACTAGATAATCTTGAAGTGGCTACAGCTGCAGAAACTCGTTCACAGAATTATTTGTTTTACTGAAAAAATGGTTTTAAGTGTCATGTGCCATGTTTATCTAGTGTTGTTTTACTTGACCATTTCTTATTTGAGATAGGGACAAAAATGAAATTTCTCCCATTTTCAAAAAATGGACAGTACAATTCTCATTCTCGAATTTGTTTAGTAAACGTGTAATGGCTTTTTTTGGCTCAATTCCACCTCCAGCCCAATCCCACCATTTGGTGTGTAATTCCAGTATCAATTCACAATTAATTCCCAAAATGGGATTGTTAGTAAACGGCCTCTACATGATTTCGACGTTGATTTTGATTTTGATAATTTGCTCAAGATGGATTTTGATTTGGTTGATTCGAGCACCCCACCGGGTTTGGAGACGGAGGAGGCGGTAACACCATCATCTACAACCGCTCGTAGTAGGCGTGCACGACCACCCACTTATCCTCAAACTCATCCTCCGGCTCCGATGCCTCCACAAATTAATGAGCAAGCTTATTCTCAAAACGTGAGTAACTCCCGAATTTGTACGAAATTTTTCTATAAACTTCCAAATCTAGAGAGGAGGGGCCACTATTTTTTGGCAAAGTGTCGATTATTTTTTAAAGTCTTTCAATAAAAAAAAGTACGTTTTTTAAGTAAAATTTTATTTAAGTATTTTTTGGTATATCTTTTTTTTTAAAATTCTAATTTTTTAAATTTATATGTTTTTATATTATAGGTGGGGGCAGGGGCGGAGCCAGCTTTTTTACCCAAGGGGGGCGAAAAAAAATTTTAGGGGGCAAACTAAAATGTGGGGGGCCAAAATATTTTTTTTTTAAATATGCCTAATTTTTTTTGTTTTTTTTAATTTTTTTTTTCCTGGGGGGGCCATGACCCCCCTGGATCCGCCCCTGAGTGGGGGTTATGACTCATTTCCTAGGCATGTATTAATGAAGCACCCACAAGAAGTTGGTCTCGATCCTACACAAACCAAATTGTCTATTTCTTGAGGTTCTATCGTAAATACAAGTGGATCCAGTGCTGAAAATGGATCCGGAGGTGCGTCTTCTAGCACCCAATTATTTCGTTATAATCCAATTAGAAATAAAGAAGATCTAGTAGGCCTAATTTGTTCAAAATCTCTTCCATTTAGTTTCACTTAAAGGTTAAATTTAGAAACTTATGTGCGTACATGTTTACAACCTGCATTTTATAAAGTTTCACGTAAATAACACACTAGAGATATTGGAAAAAAATTTAATATAAGAAAAAAGGTAAGTTGTGTCAGTTTTTTTCATCTCTAGATCATAGAGTTTTCATATGTAGTTATATACGGTCAGATCGTGGCTAAATGCATAGTTATATGGGTGCTACTTGTCACTGGATAGATAGTGAGTGGAACATACAAAAAAGAGTAATAACATTTCGTTTGTTTGATGATGCACACATCGCACAAAATCTAACATCTATGCTTATGTTAATTTTAGAAGAATATAATTTAAGTAAAAAAAGTATATAGTATATCTTTTGATTTGCATCTAGCAATGATACAAATGTAGAATATTTAAAGTTGTTATGTGATGCTACTTTTCGTGGTATCTTTTTTTCATATTCGTTGTATATATCATGTTATTAATTTATGCATACACGATTTTCTTAAAATTATAGATTTAAGTGTTAACCCAATTAGACATACTATAAAAATTTTGTTTAGTAAATTTAGGATACTAAAAGATTGGTTTAAATTTTATAAAGAAAATAATATTAGGCCAATAAAATTTTCTTTAGACATGACTATCCGTTGGAACTCCACATATACTTTACTTTAACAAACTGTACCTTATAAAGAATTATTGTTTAGTTTTATGAATAATAATTACCAAAATATATATTTAAACACAAGTAATTGGTTAGAGTGTGAGAAACTCTTAGAATTATTAAAATATTTTAATGAATACACTCAATTATTATCATATATATATATATATACCAACGTCCCACCTAATTGTACCTATTTATGTTAACGTAGAAGCCATTATAACGAGTTTTAGAAATGAAACTAATTTCACAACTTGTATAGATGCTATTACAGAAAAATGGTGTAAATATCTTTTAGATATACCATCATTTTATCTTTTTGCTACCATTTTGGACCCCAAAATAAAATTAGAAGGTTTGAAAAAATTATTAGAATATTATGATGATGGTTTTAAAAATGAGGATGGAGTACCTTGGTAACTCTAAGACTATAATCGAAAAAACAGAGTCTTTATTAAATGAATTATAAGAAGAGTATCAAACCAAATTCGATATTCATATGCAAACTCGTATGAGTGAAAGTGTCTAAACTAGTGATGCGTCTGGAACAATAATGCTAGAATGATGAAAAACATAATAAAATCTCTATCGAGACGTCCCAAGTCCTCGTCAAATTCTACTTACGTGAAACTTGACACTTATCTAACGACTACCTTTGAGATTGCTGAGACATGTGATAATTATAGCTCATACTGGGAGTTCGGTATTCTTTTTTGGTGGAGGAGCAAAGCAAAAGATTTTTGGGTGTTATCGATGATTGCGAAGGAAGTTCTAGCATGTCCAACTCTACAGTGGCCGTCAAACAAATCTTTAGCAGTGGAGGATATATTTTAGACGACCGACATTCAAACCTTTATTCGCTCAACTTGGAATATCATACATGTCTGAATGATTGGATAGTTGCTTCACGTAGAACACAAGAACATGCACAATACGACGAAAAAAATGCATTCGATACTGGAGAGCAGCACGAGTCCAAACAACGATGGGGAGTAAAGGGGTCTCCATTAGGTGAGCAAGATAAGAGAAATACGTGAACTTTGATTCATTTATGTATATAAAAAAAAGTAAATGATACGTAGGTAATTTAAGTAAAAGTATTAATATTTATAGTTAAGCTCAAGTCCTCTTATATTATTTTTTAATTTATATAAAGTTAATAAAGCTTATAATTTATAAAGTTTCTTCAATTTATAAATCTAAATTTATAAATAAAAAAAAAAAAAAAAAAAAAAAAAAAAAAATAAAAAAAATTTTATAAACTTTGTATCCTAAAAACTAAACTCAAACATTATATAAATATATAAATTTAAAAACTTTATATTAACTAATAAACTTTATATAAATTATAAACAACTCTATCCACTTGACATTGCACACACGCCTTAAGAAAAGTTAATGTACACCTTAAAATCTAAATCTAAATCCTAACCTGAATTCTAAAACTCTAGTATTATATAAATTTATATTAACTTATCCAACTTAAACTTATAAATCCTAAAACTAACAATTTTTATACGAAAATATTTGAAAAATTATATTTTTATCATACAAAAAAAATATTTAAAAAATAAAAAATAAAATAATGAGCTGAAGGGTCAAACCCAATTGTTCAACCGTATCGATCAGAACGGACGAAAAGCTATAGGTTTGGCACGAAAGGCCGAGATCAAGCCGGTTAAATCGGGGTCAATTTTTCGCCCGCCCATGTATTTACTACTTGCTGGATATGATGCCGCAGATGCCTTGGAACAACCAGAGCATATCGCCGTCACGCGCTTTGCAAAATCAAATGCAGGCTTCTTAGGATGGAACATCTGTCAAAGTCTTTAGGAGCAGCAAATGATGGATTGTTACAACACTAGCTGCATATCAGATATACACATCATTTCAAAAGTAGTTCTATCCTATAGCCTCGTCCCTTATTACATCTCTCTTTAGCTACTACTAACTTTTGAAACAATACCCATTACATAAAAATTAAAATCTATGGGAACAAATCAATCTGCTATAACCCTGTCCACTGCATGAATTTTTTGATCTCATCATACAAAACCAGAACAGC
>JAOWBN010021048.1:0-10633 GCA_028565015.1 Pinguicula moranensis
ACCAAAGAACAAGTTGCTGATGTGTTGACTAAAGGTCTTAGTCCCCTAGATCTTGAGAGATTTTGTGACAAGATGGGCTTAGTTAATATCTTTCGCTCATCTTGAGGGGGAGTGTTGAAAAACAAAGTCAATACTCGTGGCAGACAAAGAAACACGAGCAGAAAGTAGCAGGCAAAGGAAAGCATGCGGCGTGCATTTGTATTAATGGTATTCATGCGTTGTAGTTGTAAAACCCTCTATAAAAGGATGTATCAGGAGTGAGATAATGAATAACACAAGTTTCCTTCGTCCTCCATTTTCAGTTTTCAATTTTACAATTATTTTCATAACTAACTTTTTTTATAAATTATTCTTTTTTATTACTAATACATTAATTAATATCGTTAAATAAAATCTCAATTAGATTAAAAATTATTATGGCCCATTATTGATTTATAAATGTTTTTAGTGTAGTGAAGTCTTGCCTTTCTTTTTTCCCTTTTAGCACGGTATTATATTTTAAAAGGATAATTACAAATCAAATCAAGTTGAGGATTTTAGAAATTTTCATTCAAGTTGTACCGTATGGGAGTCTCATAATTCCACTTAAAAGCTGAGAATCCAAGCTAAGCAAGAAGTAGCAGGATATGGCATTGACCCATTGGTACATGTGGCCAAAAATTATTATGAATTGCTAATGGCCCATTTGTAATATTCTGTAAATTCTTTAATTCTTTAATAAATAAAATCTCTTATCTAAAAAAACTCCATGAAAAATATGTCATGAGCTGATCTATAGAGGGAAAAAAACTAGTAATAATCCAGAATCAGGGGGTGCGGCTGCCCCCTCCACCATGTGTGGCTACGCTATTGCCCTCAGGTCAAAGTATCGAGCTTTATCAGGTATATGTGGAGGAAGTGCTTTGCATGGATCCACTGGATCAATCAGTCTATAAATAATTCCACGTGCTATGGTTATTCAAAACTTTGTAAAAAATATAACCTTAGATCGAATTGAATTCAATTTCAAGGAACGAACCTTATTTGATTGCTTCTACAGAAATTTTGAGACATTAGCTTTATTGTTGATGTTGATCAAGATTGAAGAAGGGTATTAGAGAAAATTCGAACAATATTAAGCTAAAGTATATGCAAGGAATCAAATTATGAAATTATCATGAGAGGGTGCTGCAATAAGATGGATCAGTATGATAATTCAAAATTCCAACCTGATCCTAAGCTAACAAATTTATGAATCCCTTTATTTTATAGTGTAATTCATTTTTTTTAAAAATTGCAATGTAAACTTTACCATATCGTCCTTGAATCTGTCTTGCCCTCCACTCACCCCAAATATATACTTGGCTCGTTGAAATGTGTCTCATCACCCCGCAGCCAATACTTTACTTTTTTCACCAAGGGCCTATTTTGTATATTTTAAAAAATAAATTATTTTTCTTATTTTTTTTATTTTTTATATTATTTTAAAAATAGTATTTTAAAACTTCACTTTTATTTATTATTTTTTTCAGTAAAATCCTTTTTTCAGTAGACATCTCAATTTGCAAATACGTTTTAGTCCCAGAAAATCAAAATACAATCAATCCTAGTAAACCCTAAAACCCAACCGACTTACCAACTCTTATCTCTTAACTTTTGTTAAGTAGCTTATAGCTTCTCCCAAGAAGAACATTTTCTTGGTGTTTTGAAAATGGCATCGCGTAAGAAATTCAAAGTGCTAGCCGATAAAGAACAACTGAACTATAACAAAAAATAAATTATGCATTCACTCTGTGAGGCCATGGAGGATGGTAAATGGAAAGTCAGCTCGTTCAGCTTGGATCCAAGTGCATAGAACCCCTCTTCATTGTAGGTACGAGGAATTTTTTATTTATGAAATAGCAGCAAATCTGAGATCGCTCCTCAAAATAGATGAAAAATAGCAAACCATTATGAGATGCAAATCGGCAGGATACAAATTCTAACCACCCTGTCCAGCCAAATTCATCAATCTATTGAAATTGAGACGGAGGATGGATACCACTTGAAGCAATCTTGAAGATTGATTCAATGTAAACAACACCAAATAAGGAAAGACATGGGGAAAATAGGGGAATGTAGAAGGAGGGAGAAGGGAAATTTCTGTGAGAGAATAGAAATGTAATACTTCCTTCATGAATCACATTCATGAATGTACAACTATTTAAACAGGTGCGTCCCTATGCTACTGATTCCACAATCTAACACAATCTCAGTTACTAACATCATTCAATTGATCATGCCTAAATAAAACTAAGTTTACTGGGGTACTTCTTTTGTGACTGCTAGTCGGCACTGGCCGCATGTATTAATATCTTTCCTTGGCCACTGCCCTTCATGGTTCTTCTATCGTGGGGCTCGGTGTCCCTTCCTACCCCACTCTTGCATGATCACTGCCAAGTGTGATCGCCTGATAAGGTTCAATCAATCCCTTCAGTCAAAGAGTGTCTTCAACCTAATGTTTTTCATTCCCTTCAGTGCTTCCTCTTCATATGGTGTTGCCTTTACACTGTTAGCACCCTAGAAACCATTCTTGTTCCTGCTATATTTCTTACCATTGTACTGTGGCACTGTCCCATGGTTTTGTTGGTAAAATATATCAAGCTCTCTTGCTTTTTGCAGCATCAGCTTCTCCTTCACCTCTTCCTTTTCTTGCTTCTGCTGTGCACCATGAGCTACGAGCTTTCTGTGCAAGCAAAATTTGACTAGATATGCTTAAATCCAATTATGATCTGTTTCTACAGATTATTCTATCAAAAGATAGATGCCGATAAAAATGATAAATTGATTAAATGCAACATAATGATCCATAGTACTAAACTAAGACAACGTTTGTAACGGTGTGCCCACGGGCGGATCTATGTAGGGGTCAGGCAAGCATTGCCTCCTATTTTTATTTTTTTTATATGCTAAAAAAATAATATTTCAAATATTTTTGTATAAAAATTATTTGTGTTAGGGTTTATAAGTTTAGGTTTTATAAGTTTAAAGTTTATAAGTTTATATAAACTTGTGTAATATTACAATTTAGGTTTAAATTTAGAGTTTAGATTTAGGATTTAAGATTGGAATTTAGGGTTTAGAGTTTACATTAACTTATTAACGTTTTATAAGTTTATGATTTATATAAAGTTTATAAGTTAACAGAAAGTTTTAAAGTTATATATTTATCTAATGTTTGGGTTTAACCTTTTTAGGATATAGGGTTTATAAATTGTTTAAACTTTTTATAAATTTAGGCTTATAAATTGAAGAAACTTTATAA
Organism: Pinguicula moranensis; assembly: GCA_028565015.1. Lineage (NCBI taxonomy): Eukaryota > Viridiplantae > Streptophyta > Magnoliopsida > Lamiales > Lentibulariaceae > Pinguicula > Pinguicula moranensis. The sequence continues at coordinate 3,284 of JAOWBN010021048.1, forward strand.
ATTATAAGCTTTATTAAATTTATATAACCTAAAAAAATAATATAAGAGGGCTTGAGGTTAACAATAAATATCAATATTTATAGTTAAGTTGCCTACGTATCATTTATATTTTTATACATAAATGAATCAAAGCCCACATAGTTCTCTTACCTTACTCACCTAATGGAGAACCCTCTACTCCTCATCGTTGTTTGGACGCGTGCTGCTCGCCGATGCCGTATCAGGATCCCTGGTATCGAATGCATCTTATTCGTCGTATTGTACATGTTCTTGTGTTCTACGTACAGCAACTATCCAATCCTTCAGGCATGTCATGTTCCAAAGTTGAGCGGATGAAGGTTTGAACGTCGGTCGTTTAAAATGCGCCCTCCTCTGCTCAAGGCTTGTTCAACGGCCACTGTAGAAACCGGTCATACTAGAACTTCCATCGCAATCATCGATAACACCAAAAAAAAATTACTTTGCTCCTCCACCAAAAAAGAATATCGAACTCTCAGTATGAGCTATAATCATTACCTATTTGAGCAATCTCAAATGTAGTCATTAGATAAGTGTCAAGTTCCACCTAAGTGAAATTTGACGAGGATGTAGAGCGTTTGTATAAAGATTTTATTATATTTTCCATCCTTCCTAACATTGTTGTTCTAAACGCACCATTACTTGAGACACTCTCACTCCTACGGGTTTGCATAGGAATACAAAATTTGGTTTGATACTTTTCATATAATTCATTTAACAATTACTCGATTTTTTCGATTATAGTCTTATAATCGATAGCGGGTTATCCAAACTCATTTTTAAAATCATAATAAATAAACTTCTAATGATTTTTTCAAACCTTCTAATTTTATTCGGGGGCTAAAATGGTGGCAAAAAGATAAAGTGATGGTATTTGTAAAAGATATTTACCCATTTTTCCGTAATAGGATCTATACAAGTTGTGAAATTAGTTTCATTTCTAAAACTAGCTATAATAGCTCATATGTTAACACAAATAGGTACAATTAGGTGAAACGTTGGTTTATATACATATGATAATAATGGAGTGTATTCATTAAAATATTTTAATAATTCTAAAAGGTTTTCACACTCTAACCAATCACCTGTGTTTAAATATATATTTTAGTATCTATTATTCATAAAACAAACCAATTGTTCTTTGTAAGGTACGGTTTGTTGAAGTAAAGTATATGTAGAGTTCCAATAGGTAGTCACGTCTAAAGAAAATTTTATTGGTCTAACATTATTTTCTTTACAAAATTTAAACCAATCTTCTTTTAATGTCCTAGGTTTACTCAACAAAAATTTTGTAGTATGTCTAATTGGGTTAACACTTAAATCTATAGTTTTAAGAGCATTTTGTACGCATAAATTAATAACATGACACGTACAACGAATATGAAAAATTTGACCATGAAAAGTAGCATCACATAACAATTTTAAATCTTCTCACTTGCATCATTTTTGGATGCATTATCAAAAGATATACTATATACTTTTTTATTTAAATTTTCTTCTAAAATTAACATATAGAGATTAGATTTTGTACAATGTGTGTATCATCAAACAAACGGAATGCTATTACTCTTTTTGTATGTTCCACTCATTATCTATCCAGTGACAAGTAACACCTATATAACTATATATTTGGCCACGATATGACCATATATCACTACATATGGAAACTTTATGATGTAGAGATAAAAAAAACTGAGAGAATGATGTGATCCTGGTTGCCTATGGCATGATCCAAGATGCACACCACGGAGTTGGACTTGCTCAAGACCCTTGGACATTCTGTAAAGGAACAATGATGATATTTGGCTACAAATTGTTCGAGGAATCATTCGTAGAGTTGCACCAAGTGCCATGGAGCGTAGCCAAGATGATTGAAGCTTTGAAGATGCATTATGATGGTCGAACCCATGATGATGCCCGAGTTGCATCTCAAAGGGGCAAAACGAAGACGTCACAAGGGGCCGAAGATCATTTGGAACTTCCAAGTTAGCTGATGACGAGAGCTAGGTTGAATAAGTTTAAAGATGGAATTGTCAGGATGATCCAAAGGGTTTGGACTGAAGAGATACAAAGCCCTATTTGTTCCAACAAGCCAAATTGGCCGAACCCAAGTTGTCCATTTGACTGGACCACGAGACAAGGCCCAAAGCATGTCCATGCACGACCTAGGGAGGGCAATTTAGACATACATTCAAGGGGCTTCAAGGACATGAAGTTGGAAGGCTTGACCATGCTTTGGTTGGAGATAAATGCATTTGAAAGGTTGCATGTTCAAAGATTGCATTTAAGGAGTCCATGAACCTATTTAATACTCATTCATGTATCCCATGGCCTATATAAGTGGCATGGTCGAGTTTGTTAGACTTAGTTCAGATTTGGTTTAAGCTATAAGCTTTCTATGAGACATTGAGCTCTCCTAGTCTTTTATAAGACTTTCTCTTTCAACTTATCTATTACTTTGTTTTGAGTTTTAGTGGCGTCGAGCAAGACTTATCATTTAGTTCTTGGGTGAGACAAGTTCTCTTCAGGGTTCCAATTAGTGGCGTCTATATTTTGAAACACCCCCAAACACGTAGGCTTGGTTCCCTACCTCCTTATAGGTGATGGGTCAAGTACTCAAGTTTTCAAATTGTCAATCCTTTTGAACCACCAATATTTATATTGGGTTTAGTCACATTTGTTGTCTAGGTTCATATCACACAACTTGCCTTTTCTGTTATTAAAATTTTTTCTAACATTGCTAGTGTGTGATTTACATGAAACTTAAGAAAATGCGGGTTATAAATACATACGCACATAAGTTTCAAAATTTAAACTTTCTGTAAAACTAAATGGAAGTGATTTCGAATAGATTAGACCTTTCCTATTTCTAATTGGATTATAACAAAATAATTGAGTACTAGAAAACGCTCCTTCGGATCCGGTTCCAGCACCGGATCCACTTGCGTTTGAGATAGTATCCCAAGAACTAGACAATTGGGTTTGTGTAGGATCGAGACCAATCACTTGTGAGTGCTTCGTTAATACATGCCTCAAAAATGAACCACAACCTCCCCACTTATAATATAAAGAAATATAAATTTTAAAAAATATCTACAAAAAAATTCATTTAATAAAATTTTACTTAAAAAATGTACTTTTTTTTATTTTGAAAGCCTTTTGAACATAATCGCCACTTTACCAAAAATAGTTGGGTCCCTCTCCAAATTTGGAAGTTAATCAAAAAAATTCGTAAAAATTCAAGAGTTACTCATGTTTTGAGGAAGAGTTTGCTCATTAGCTTGTGGAGCCATCGGAGGCGAAGGATGAGTTTGATGATAAGTTGGTGGTCATGCACGCCTACTACGAGCCGTTGTAGAAGATGGTGTTACCACCTCCTCCGCCTCCCAACCCGGTGATGTGCTCGAACCAACCAAATCGAAATCCGTCTCGAGCAAATTATCAAAATCAAGATCAGTGCCAAAATCCTATGGAGAAGTAATAATTCTCTTTAACATTAATGGAGTACAGCTAAAATTGGTGTCTAAAAAAAATGGACCCCGCCATGTCTATTTATGGGCCTATAATCTGAATTTAAAATTTGTTCTTTTTGAATTTTTTTTAATATTTTTAAATTTTTGGGCCATTGGTCCCCGGCGGGCCACGTGCCGCCCACCATTTTTTTCAATTTTTTTTAAAAAATAATATTTTTTTCAAATGGGTTTTGCGCTTTGGGCGCGAAGGGCCCGCAGGCTGCCAGGCTAGCCACGCGCCGCAAGCCGGTTTATTTTGATTTTTTTTAAAAAATATACATATATTTTTTAATTGTTTTTTCAAAACTCATTTGGTGCTTTGGGCCGGAAGGGCCACGTGTCGCATGCCATTCAAAATTTTTTTAAAAATAATTTTCTCATTTTTTTAATTTAGGCCGTGCCCGACACGTGAGCACAATGAGTTTTCATCGGGCCGGCCCTTCAAGTCGGACAAGGTGGGTCGGCTTATTATTATTTTTTTATTAATTTGGCGGGTCAGGCCATGTAACCCACTGGGTCAAAATTTTATTCTGACCCGCCATGCCAATGGATTACATTTTCGCAACTCGGGCACATCCCGCTGGCACGCCGAGTTAAGACCTCACATGCTTTTTTCGAGCCGGGTTCGTGCCATGTCCGGGCCACAGACCATTTTGCTTATGTCTAGTTGGAATAACCACGTCCCTTTTTTTGGTGACCAAGTCTTCTCCCTAAGTCAGCGAAATCAGTTCAAAATTCCATGTAGAAAAAATTCACCTCAAAGAGGTTGATTTTCCCTCTATCCAGCAATCGCAGTATATACCAAACGAGTTGAAGGAGTAATACCTTCGCTCCACTTCGTTAGTTACCTTTCTTGTTTTCTTGGATCCCAATCCCAATTCTATTTTTGTGGTTGTTGAAATGGTTAAGTAGAGAGAAATGGAAAACCCTTTGATAGCATTATTTATACGTGTTTTCATTTCCTCCTCAACCATCGCCATTAGCTCTTTGTTGCCTCTCACGAACCATCGCCATTTGTGACTTTCTGTGTTCGCCGCACACTCAATGAGTTTCCTTTCCTCCCAAGTCCTAAACTAGGAAACCTTACCTGAACTTTGTTTCTAAAGCAATTCACCGCGTATAACCTAACACTCAGAATTGCTGCAGCCGTTGGTGGATAGTCGTTAATTTCAAAAACTATATATTGGACTATACAATTCATTTATTTATAAATTCTGGTTCAGATTAATATTATTAAATAATTTAAATGAATTGGTATGCAGGTGCAATTTTGCCCATTCCTTTTCCCTAGGATTTCATGATAGTTGAAGAAGTCCCACTTGTACGTTTCGTCATCTCTTTTAACTATTTTTTACATTTCAGTTTATTCAAAACTATATTTGGGGAGCTAATTACCATGTGATAAGAAAAATGAAAAATGAAAAATGATATAGCGTAAGAATTTTTAACAAAAAAACCACAAGAATTCTTGCGCTATATCATTTCCCTAGGAAAATTGGACTCCTTATACGTGTTTTTCTGAGGTTGATTTCCATAATCTGAGCACCCCGATTGCTTTACTACCAATGGATGGAATTATAAGGCGCTTTGATGGGTAGAGAAAATCTCCCGCCAGCTCAAGTCTGGTGACCATAGAACGAATCTAGTTGAATAGAACGCATCTATTCGTATAATTCATTTAAGTACGAATACAGACTCGTACCTGATTGATACGAAAGCAGTGTCTGAACCGTAATCTCCTGGACTGAAGTAATCGCGTTGAAGGGGCTATAAAAGTCCCTCTGGAATCCACGAACCAAATCTCTTCCCCGAGGGTGATTGGTAACAAGTAAAAAGAAAACTTATATTTCTGGTTCTCAATGCATGAGAATTATGAGAAATTGTATTATTAATCTCTATAGGCACATAACCTTTATATAGAGATTTACCTGAGTAGTTAGATGGGCTTGTAGTTAGGTGGGCTTGTGGTTTAATTAGTTAATTAAATGAATTAATTAAATAATTAATCCAACAGCTCCCACTCGGCCTCATAAGCCGTATTATTCCACGTCTTAGCACACTTAAACATTCGGCCACATAGACCATGTATTGTCGTGCGTCTAATTTATAAGTTTCCTCTTGTTTCATGCGAGAAGTGGTTCGTGCTACCTTGATGTAACTAATAGTATCATATTAAGTTACCACCTAACTAACATGACACCTTCAAAGCTGACAATACCCCAAATCTTATTTGTATCACCGATAGCTACGCATCCTTTGAGCTATGTTATATTTGATTACATATGAAATGTAACTGCCGGCCGGCAAATATTTGGTGAGCAGGACAGATTGTTCCTTAAAGCTAGTGACTATCCAAGTCGATTCGACTACTTTCCTAGCATGGTTCGCTGGACCGTATGGCACCTTTTAACCCTTGGATGATATACTAAAGTAGCACCATCGAACCTCGACTTCAAGTCATAGCTCTAAGTCAAAGAGTAAAGTATTGTTGGACCGATAGAGTCCAAGTGATCACACAATGGTAAACAGGGGATCCATTTTACCATCATCACCGTTGTCGTTCTGTAGCACACACAGTATGACATGTGTGTCATGGCATGACTCCTACTGAGATGGGCGTGTCACAGGCTGATGCCATGCGAACTGTAGTCATTGATAAAGGACACAGTGTCTCTTATCCTATACATTTGGCTTTTAAGCTTTATTTGTGAAGAACCAGACACTTCACATTTGATTTCCTTGAAATCTCATTTCAGACCCACTAAAGCGACTGTTCAGAACAATTTTTCAGTTTCATCATTCATGCTACACAGGCATAAGGGTGACTATCCATGTGATAGGGCCAATCAAAAAGCTTGGTGACCTTTTTATTGTGACTTGATTGATTGCATATTTGTAACGCTCGTAAATGGAAAAAGATGCTCACAATGATCTTATTTCATAACCAATCAGTTACATAAACTATGTCCTTGTCCTTGTACAAGATATGATCAAGCCCTACATAATCCTAGACTCATGACATGAGCTCTAAATACATCTCTAGGAATAGGCTTGGTCATTGGATAAGCGATCATCTTGTCAGTTGGAATATACTTGATGGTGATATAAGCTTCGTGGACAGCGTCTCGAACAAAATGATATCTCCTTGGGATGTGCTTTGTCTTCCTATGGGTGTGCTTTGTCTTCCTATGGAATATACTTGATGGTGATATAATCATGTCGTCATGGGCTTGGTTTTGAGAACTGATCTCGTGCCCAGGCGTGGGATGTTGTTGCCTTACTAGCCCATTTTCATCACAGAACCCTTGGAACAAATCTGACAAGTACTCGCGACCTCGGTTGGTTCGAAGAGCTTTGACTCATCGTTCCAACTGGGTCTCGACTTCTGTTACGAATCGCTTGAACGTATCAAGTGCTTCATAATGGTGAGATGACAAATATACGCGCCCAAAGCGCGAGAAGTCATCGATGAAGGTGATGAAATAAGAAGCCTTGTGGCGTGCCTTAACGCTCAAGGGTCCGCATATGTCAGAATGAATTAAATCTAGAGATTAAGATGCTCTTGATGTAAGATCTCCGAAAGCTATACTAAGAGGGCATTTTGTGCAGCCTTCTTATGCTTATAATTGGCTTATAAGTACCTTTTTTTCAAAAAATGAAGAGTTATTTTTTGAAAAAATGTGCTTATAAGCCAATTATAATTTTAAGAAGGCTGCGAAAAACAGGGGCTAAGTGTCATGATACAAAATTCGTGCGGAAGCGTAAACATAAGTGTGTGTTAAGCATACATAACAAAAATTTCAGAGATATTTTGACCAAG